>MDKI01155782.1:0-34911 GCA_005239505.1 Nicotiana paniculata | reverse complement strand
CGGGAGTGAATTTTAGGAATCTTGCAATTTGGGTTGGGAAATCATTTTAATAGTGGAAATATGAACTTTTTAGCATAGATTAATTAACTTATGTAATGTTTGGCTAGTTCCAAGTCGTTTGGCATCAATTTTAGAGGTTTGAGCGCAATCTTGAATTGGGAAGTAGGCTTTGAGACGAGGTAAGTCTCTTTTCTAACCTTGTAAGAAGGAAATTACCCAATACGTGACCTTAATTAATATGTGTCAATGTTTGTGGGGGCTACGTATGCACGAAGTGACGAGAGTCCGTACATAACTACTATTCCTATTTATATCCGGGTAGATTTAGGATTACATCATGCCTTGTTGATATTGTTATTGTTTTATGTGTATTGTTTTCACTGAGAAGGGCGGAATGGAGTGTGCTTATTAAATGTTTTAAAAGGAGTTGGAATTGAGGAAAATGTCGGGATCTTTAAAGTTTTCTTTTGAACTTCGCATTTTGAAAAGAATGGGAGAGTACTATAATACCTTAAGAAATTTTGGTATAACTGCATCGCATGTATGATTCGCGAGCAGGGTAACTCTTTAAATTTATGATTGACCGTGTCGCATGCATGGTTCACGAGCCGGGAAAATGGATGCATCTATGGTTTGCACCGCGGCAGTGCACAATTTATATTTATGTTGGATCAGGCCGAACATCCTTAGTGGTATTCTGTGTAACAGTAGAACTAGAACATAATTAGTATGAATTCATTGGATGTGTGATCAAATGTTTAAAAGGAATCAAGTGATTTAAGTTCTTAAATATGGTGAATCTTGTCTACTTATTTCTTGTTCTAAGTCTTATTGTTTTATATCATGTGTAATTAGAATCTCATTTCATCATGTTATTGGCCCTAGTAAGTGTCGAAGTCGACCCCTCATCACTACTTCTTCGAGGTTAGATTAGATACTTACTGGGTACATATTATTTATGTACTCATGCTACTCTTCTGTACTTAACTCTACAGGGTGTGAGGCAGGTGCATCGGGTTAGCAGTCCGGTGCAGAGAGTTGATCCCTATCCCGAGACTTCACGTTCAGCTGCCCTCCCAGCCGTTCTATAACAGCTGGAATCTCTCCTATGTTTGATTTTTCTGTCTATTCCTTTTGGGGCAGTAGGATAGTATTCTTTTGAATAATCTACTCGATTGCCCACATACCTGTGACACTAGGTCTTGGCACACATACTAGTAGACTTATGGTTTTTGGTATTATTTACATGATTATGTTTTGTACTCTTTTTTCCGTTTAATCTTGTCACCTTGGTAAATTTCTAAATCGTTTCAACTAATGTAAATTGTTTTTCACTTAGTGAATTAATCAAAAGGGAAATCCCTAGTTTAATCAGTGTTGGGTTCCCTAAAATTGGTGTTGGGCGCCATCACGGCCTCACACGAAATTTGGGTCGTGACACCCCTTTTCAAACCATTTTGCCTGAGATTTCTGGCTAAGCAGCGAGTCTTGAAGACTAAGCCCTCGGATATATTGAGCATGAGCCTTGTTGACATCCTCTCTACTCTTTTCAGTGTTATTCTCGATGTCAATATCTTCTAATTCTTGGAGCTTTTACTCCCATCTTATAAAAACTTCATTTATATCTCCTATATTATTCCTGGACCATTGACCCAGTCTTTTACTAAGACCCTTGAGCGTGGATTGTAAGATCCACATAGGATTACCTATCATATCAATATCCCAAACTTCCTTGATAATGTCAAAGAAGCCATCTTGGTTTACCCAATTGTTCAGAAATCTAAAGTATTTAATATGATATTTGCTGCCATTCAAGTTCTCCATTATAAGAGGAATTTGATCAGACCCAGTGTTATCTAGGTGCCTACTAGAACACCATTGAAAGAGCTGATCCCACAAGTCATTAATAAAAACTCTGTCCAACCTTTTCCAAATTCTCTTCCTAGGCCTTCTGTTGTTACCCCAGGTATAGTTTGAGCCATTATACCCAATATTAGTAACCCCAGATTGTCCTGTTCAAGAGCTTGCAACAGATCTTTTCTGTTGTATGATTGGCATTTAGCATATATAGCAGTAATGCAAATGTCTTGCTTACCAATAGCTTTGTACATTTTGATAGTAACATGTTGGTCAGTAACAATAATAATCTTAGTGGGGCTGTAAGCATTACAAAAACACAAAATATTACCATTATTGTTGAAGCATCAGTATTGAAAGCCAAGGAATTTTCTGTAGCCATCTACTTTCTCCTTAGTACTAAAGGGTTCAAAGATAGCCACAAATTGAGTGTGGTTAAGATTGATCAATTTCTTTATCTTGTGAATAGCTTTTTTGGATCTAACCCACGCTAATATTCCAAAAAGTACACTAATCATTGGAACAATTAGGGGTGATATCCTCCTTTTGGTTCCTTCTCATAGAAGGTTGAGTCTTGTTTCTGTTTCTTTTGCCACTTTTCCTGGTTTCATTTCTTCTCCTTCTTGTTGTTTGTTGCTGATCTTCGTTATGATTTTTAGTATCTAGGTCCTCTTTTCTCATTTCCTTCTCATTATAAGACTGATCAACCATTTGAAGATTATATGTAGTATCATCCTCCTGGTTAAAGTTGTTGCAATCTTCCTTGTTCTTATATAGGTCCACGACCAATTGAAGGCCAGGTTGGTTCTTTATTTCAGTAGGGACAACTGATGAATTGGAATCACAACAATGTTGTTCAAGGTTTTTTTTTTCCTCGATTCTGTCTTCCTGAATATTATTCTGCTTGTGCTCCTCTTCTGTATCATGCTCATGTCCCTTGGTTGTGCTTTCAATATTGTTGAGCTATGTGCCTTGATCTTGTTGAAGAATTTTGTCATCATTAGCAGGGCTTAGTAAGCTATTCTCTATGACCTGCTTTGAGTGTTCATTTTTTTTTGCTATAGAGCCAGCCTTTTCCTTCCTTTTGTTGTTACTCTGGGCAGGTTTGAATAGCACATTGTTTTTCCTTTTTGGCATCTTTTGGTCTTCTTTCTCTTGTTCTTCATCCTGATATCCTTCATGGCCTTGATATTATCATTATCTTTTTACTAGTTCTGATAATTATCCAAGCTTGGAGATTTTTGGTCCTCCCTGTTGTCATTGATTACTCGTTTGCTTACTTCAATTCATGTGTCCAATTGAGTATCCATGACATGTTCCCTTCCCTCACCTTCTTCCTTTTGTTCAGCTTTGTTCTTGTCAAGGACCCTACAGTTGATCATATAGTGTCACAACCCGAAAACCATTGTTGGGACCGTGATGGCACCTAACATTTTACTTGCTAGGCAAGCCAACATTATAGATCAGTAAGCCGTTTCTAAACCCTTTCAGTGACTTACAACAATTAAGCTACAATAAGTAAAAGAAAAATGCAGAAATCTATAATAGTCTTAACATTTATAAACAACTACGCAGAATCTGGATTCACAATCCACGAACATTCTAAGATTTACTACAAACATTTGTCCGAAGGAAGTACACTTGTTTGAATAAAAGAAAAAAATAGTAAACGGAAAGGATAGACGGGGACTTCAGGGCCTGTGAACGCCGACATGACTACCTTGAGTCTCCCATTAGATGAAGCAGTCAACTAACTAAAGGTCAACTCGGTCCAGCACAAAAATCTACAGAGAAGTGCAGAGTGCAGTATCAGTACAACCGACCCCATGTACTGGTAAGTGCCGAGCCTAACCTCGACGAAGGAGTGACGAGGATATGGAACGTCACTCACATTAAAACCTGTATACAGTGAATAATAATGACAGAAAAGAAGACAGAATAACGCAAAAATAGTAACTTGCAAGGAATAAATACACGACCCAATGTGTCTCATCAGTATTTAGCTATAACCAATCCTTAAGTGCAATTCAAAACTACCAGAAAACTTACACAATCGTTGAAAGAACGTAAAAACATAAATTTTTGCGGCCACAACCCGATCCCACCGTACATAAGACCTTCCTTCCTCATTTCTTCTTAATATCATAGATAACAAAATATAGATAAAATGTTGTGGCACGCAACCCGATTCCATCATATAATTATAAACACAATCACGGTTCACCCTTATATAACCACCTTCCTCCCTTATTACACATGTTGCGGCGTGCAACCCGATCTCATCGTACGATAACAATACACCCTTATTCCTCCTCAATATTTTACCCTTATTCCACCTGTTGCAGCGTGCAACCCAATCCCACCATATTTGTATCAATTACACAGGGAATATAAAAGTTTCACAGATTAACACAAGACCTTTATTAATACTTAAACTTCAGAACAAGGCAAAGGGAAGTCGTATACTCAATAAAACTCTACACAAGTAATACTACTCATCGAGACCAATCAAGAATATCACTAAAATACAATTAAGAACAAATTAAGCAAGTAATAGGGGATAAGGAAACTACAGTACAATAATTATCTTTAATAAGGAGAAACAATATCAAACATGTAGATTCCACCTCCAAACCACTCGTATCTAGCCATAATTAACTTAATAACATCAAAAATTGCTAAATAAATCAATTACAATGCATAAACTTAGGCTTCCCAAACTTTCCCCCAAAAAGTCAAAATCGACCCCGGGCCTGCTTGGTCAAAACTCGAAGATCGGACCAAAACCCATTCATCCATTCACCCTTGTGTCCGAATATGCAATTAGTTTTGAAATTCCACCCCAAATTGAGGTCTAACTCCAAATTTCCCAAAAATCCCTAATTCTACCCAAATCCCCGATTTCTACCATGCAAATCCTAGATTTTAGGTTGGAAAGTCATGAAATGTGATGGGAGATTGGAGGAAAGTCGGTGAGGATCACATACCAAAGTTTTGGGGAAGGATTGGTGTTGGATAAATCGCCTTTAGGGTTCTTGGGTTTGAGATATTGAATAATGGGAGAAAACTCCCGTCTAAGTCTCTTTTCATCAGCTGCGGATATTGCAATTGCGAACTGGGCTTCGCAAATGCGAAGACCACAATGTGGGAAAAGTATCGCAAATGCGAACTCCTAGCATCTCTGCTGCCTTCGCAAATGAGAATAATTTGTTCGCAATTGCGAACATTGAACAATCCAAAATGCGACAGTAACCTCGTAAATGCGAGAATCCAACTCCCAGCCCATGCTCGCAAATGCGATGCTTCTTCGCAAATTCAAGGCTAGAATTTGCAAGCCGAACCTCGCAAATGCGAGGTCTGCAGGCCTGATGGACACCGGCTATGGTTTCTAAGTTCATGTCACTCTGTGGCATATCTGAAACTCACTCGAGCTCTCGGGACTCTATGCCAAAAGTGCACACAAGTCTAAAAACATCATACGAACTCGCTCGCTCGCGCGATCAAATCACCAAAATAACACCTAAAATTCCGAATTTAACCCCAAACCACATGAAATTATCAAGAAAGCTTTAGAATTTCTATTTTCTCAATCGGACGTCTGAATCACGTCAAACTAACTCCATTTCTTACCAAACTTCACAGACAAGTCATAAATATTATATTGAACCTGTAGCGGGCTCCGGAACAAAAATACATGTCCGGTCTTAAAATGGCCAAACATCAATAGACTCTTAAAACCATTTAATTTTCAACAAAAAATTATATATCGAGCTAGGGACCCCGGAATTCGACTCCGTGTATATGCCCAAGTCCATATTTCAATACGGACCTACCGGGATTTTCAAAATACGGGTATGGGTCTGTTTACCCAAAACGTTAACCAAAGTGAACTAAAATTAACTTTTACGGGATTTTTTTATCAGTTTTAAACATATAAGCCCTTCCGGGTCAATGCCCGGACTTCTCACACAAGTCGAGAAAGTCTAGAATGAGATATTTAAGGGTTCAGAACACAAAATTTAGTTCTAAAACAAGAGATGACCTATCAGGTCATCACATTCTCCACCTCTAAACCAACCGTTCATCCTCGAAAGGACATAGAAAAGTACCTGACTCGAACTCTCAAGTAGCTGCCTTAGCGGGCTGACCATTCCACTACACTCGAAATAAAGGATAACTGTTTGATCTTAACTGACGAACCTGCCAGGCAAGAATAGCCATCGACTCCTCCTCATAAGTCAATTCCTTGTCCAACTAGACAGGGCTAAAATCTAACACGTGGGACGGGTCACCATGATACTTCCGGAGCATGGACACATGGAACACTAGATGAATTGTTGATAACCCTGGAGGCAATTCAAGCCTATAAGCCACCTCTCCCACTCTCTCTAGAATCTCAAAAGGCCCGATATATCTAGGGATCAACTTTTCCTTCTTTCCAAACCTCATGACACCCTTGATGGGTGATACCCAAAGCACCACCCTTTCCCCGACCATGAATACGACATCACGAACTCTACGATTGGCATAACTCTTTTGCTTGGATTGAGCAGTGCGAAGTCGATCCTGTATAATCTTGACCTTTTCCAAGGCCTCCTGTACTAGATCTGTACCCAATAACTGAGCCTCCCCCAACTCAAACCACCCAATTGGCGACCGACACTGCCTACCATATAATGACTCATAGGAAGCCATCTGAATGCTCGACTGGTAGTTGTGGTTATAGGCGAACTCTGCAAGGGGAAAGAATCAATCCCACGATCCTCCGAAGTCTATAACATATGTGTGGAGCATATCCTCCAAGATCTAAATAGTACGCTCACACTCAACCCGCGTACCCAACTCACATTGTACTGCCTCCAAAAGTGCAAGGTGAACTATGTACCTTGATCAGAAATGATAGACATGGGCACACCATGAAGATGCACGATCTCACAAATATAAATCTTTGCCAGCCATTCTGAAGAATAGGTAACTGCCACAGGAATGAAGTGCGCTGACTTAGTCAGCCTATCCATAATGACCCAAAAAATATCGAACTTCCTCTGAATCTGTTGGAGTCCAATAACAAAGTCCATAGTGATATGCTCCCACTTCCACTCAGGAATCTCTATCTGCCGAAGAAAACCACAGGGTCTCTGATGCTCATACTTCACCTACTGATAATACAAGCACCGAGCTACATAAGCAACTATATCCTTCTTCATCCTCCTCCACTAATAGTGTTGCCACAAGTCCCGGTACATCTTGGTAGCACCGGGGTGAATAGAATACTAAGAACTGTGAGCCTCCTCAAGAATCAACTCACGAAGCACATCAACATTAGACACACACACGCAACCCTGCATCCTCAAAACACTGTCATCTCCAACGGTAACCTTCTTGGCACCACTGTGCCGTACAGTTTCCCTAAAACCAACATATGAGGGTATTCATACTGTCGATCTCTGATACGCTCAAACAAAGAAGACCGAGCTACTTTGCAAACTAGAACATGATTGGGCTGTGAAATATCCAACCTCGCAAACTGGTTGGCCAAAGTCTGAACATCTGCTGCAAGCGGCCTCTCCCCGACTGTGATGAATGCAAGGCTGCCCATACTCACTGATTTCCTACTCAATGCGTCAGCCACCACATTCTCTTATCGGGATGGTACAAGATGGTGATATCATAGTCTTTCAATACCTCCAACCACCTTCTCTGCCTCAAATTGAGATCCTTTTGCTTGAACAAATACTGAAGGCCACGATGATCCGCGAAAACCTCACATGACACGCCATAAAGATAGTGCCTCCTAATCTTCAGCGCATGAACAACGGATGAAATCTCTAAATCATGGACAGGGTAATTCTTCTCATAAACTTCCAACTGTCGAGATGCATATGCAATCGCCCTGCCCTCCTGCATCAATACTAGTCTGAGCCCAACGCGGGAGGAAACACAATATACCGTGTAAGATCCTGAACATGATGGTAACACCAACACCGACGTTGTAGTCAGAGCTGTCTTGGGCTTCTTAAAGCTTGCCTCACACTCGTTCAACCATCTGAATGGGGCACCATTCTGAGTCAACATGGTGAACGGGGGTGTTATAGATGAAAACCCTTCCACAAATCTATGGTAAAAACCCGCCAAACCCTAGAAGCTCATGATCTCTGTGGCTGAAGTGGGTCTAAGCCAGTTCTGAGCTACCACAATCTTCCTAGGATCTTCCTGGATACCCTCTGTTGATAGCACCTTGACCAAGAAAGTGACTGAATCCAACCAAAACTCGCACTTAAAAAATGTAGCATACAACTGACTGTCCCTCAAAGTCTGGAGTATTATCCTAAGGTACTGCTCATGCTCCTCACGACTGTGGGAGTATATAAAAATATCATTTATAAAAACAAACACAGGAATCCAAATAAGGCTTGAACACTCGATTCATCAAATCCATAAATGCTGCTGGGGCATTGGTCAACCCAAAGAACATCACCAGAAACTCATAGTGTCCCATTCCGCGTCTGGAAAGTTGTCTTAGGGACATCGGATGCCCTAATCCTCAACTAATGGTAGCCAAATGTCAAATCCATCTTCAAAAACACCTTGGCACCCTAAAGTTAATCAACCAAGTCATTAATTCTCGACAACGGATACTTGTTCTTAATGGTGACTTTGTTTAACTGTCGATAATATATATACATCCTCATAGACCCATTCTTCTTCTGCACAAACAATGCCGGTGCACCCCAAGGTGAGACACAAGGTCTAAGGAAGCCCTTATCAAGAAAATCCTCTAACTTTTCCTTTAATTCTTTCAATTCTGGTAGGGACATCCGGTATGGCAGAATGGAAATGGGCTGAGTGCCCGGAGCCAAATCAATACAGAAATCAATATCCCCATCGGGTGGCATCCCTTGCAGGTCTACAGAAAATACCTCTGGAAACTCACGAACAACATACGCAACATCCATAGAAGGAACCTCTCCATACACTGATCCTTCATATAAGAGATAAACTTGCTGGTAGAATGGCCAGGAGTCCCTCTCCACTCTAATCGAGGAAACCGCGACAAGGCTAAGGTCACTTCCGTGGCGTGACAATCCAAAACAACGAGATAAGGTGACAACCAATCTATACCTAATATAACATCAAAGTCAACAATATCGAGGAATAGAAGATCTACACTGGGCTCAAGACTCCCAATAATGACCACACACGAATGATATACACAATCCACAATAATAGCATCCCCCACAGGTGTGGACACATATATACACGGGGCACTCAAAGAATCACGATGCACAACAAAATATGAAACAAAATAAGATGACTCATATGAACAAGTAGACCCCTGATCAAATAGAACTGAAGCATCTCTACTGCAAAATGAAACAATACCTGTAATAACAAAATCAGATGACTCAGCTTCAGGTCTGGCTGGAAAAGTATAACATCGAGGCTAGGCCCCACCACTCTGAACCATATCCTTAGGATGGCCCCTAGGTGGCGGGCCTCCACCTCTAATAGCCTGACCTCCACCTCTAACAATTTGGCCCCTACCTCTGGCTGCCTGACCCTTGTCTTTGGCTGGCTGAGATGGCGGTGCAACAACTGGTGCCGGAACCATGGCACGAGAACTCTAATGATGTGGTGGAACATCCAATAACCTCGGACCGGTCCTCCTAATATTCCCATAGCCACCACACTCAAAACATCCATCCTGATATTGTCGGTAATAACTTTGAATAGGAGGTGCACTGTTAGGAGCTGGTGGTGCACTATAGGTTGGTTGTCCAAAAGGAGGCAGATAATAACCACGACTCCTTGAAACACTGTGGGATGCCTGAAGCGTTATATGGAATGGCCTGGGAGGATATGGCCTCTACTAAAAGTACCCCTACCTCTAGATGAGGCGCCAATGAATCAACCAGAATGACAAGGTCTCTTGTTTGACCCCTGACCTCCTTGTCAAAGAACCACCTCGACTCGTCTGGAGACATTGGTACCCTCCTAAAAAGAAATTTCGCTCCCAGTCTCCTTGGCCATCTAAAATCTAATAGGATGAGCAAGTCCCTCAATAAACCTCCTCACCCTCACTCTCTCAGTAGGAAGCAGAAGAATAGCATGATGAGCCAAATATAAAAAATGAGTCTCATACTGAGTAATAGTCATGCTGCCCTACTAGAGACGCTCGAACGGATGGCGGCGCTCCTCTCTCAAGGTAATAGGCTTAAACTTCTCTAAGAAGAGATGAGTGAATTTATCCCAAGTAAGAGCAGGCGACCCAGCTAGTCTGGCCAACAAATAATCCCTCCACCATTTCTTGGCGGAACCATTACACTAAAAAAACAGCAAAGTCAAGCCCATTGGTTTCCAATATACCCATGTTCTGAAGAATCTCACGACAACTATCAAGATACTCCTAGGGATCCTCTGATGTATAACCACTGAAATGGACTAGAAAGAGCTTGGTGAACCTATCCAATCTCCATAAAGCCTTAGAAGATATAGCTGACCCATCACCGGGATGTGCCACAACAACCGACTGAACTACTCCGACTCGATGAGCTGTTGGAGTCTGAAATTGGGGAGTCATCTTCTCCAGAGTGTGAGTAGCGGGAGTCTGGGCGCCTCCTCCAGCCTGGGATATGGCTGGTGCCATGGGAAATGTGCCATTCTGGGACACACTCTCCATAAGGCCCACCAATCGGACCAAGGCATCCTGAACCATTGGGGTGGCAATAAACCTCTCTCAGACCTGCTGGTCCGGCAGGAATAGTTTGAGCTTGAATCTCTTTTTCGAACTCTACCTGAGGCTCCACGACTGGGGTTGCTGCTCGGGATCTGGGATGAGCCCTGCCCCTGACTCGACCTTGGGCACGGCCTCGGCCTCGACTGTGCTTTGATCTTGTTGAAGAATTTTGTTATCATTAGCAGGGCTTAGTAAGCTCTCCTCTATGGCCTGCTTCGAGTGTTCATTTTGTTTTTCTATAGAGCCATCCATTTATTTCCTTTTGCTGCTACTTTGGGCAGGTTTGAATAGCACCTTATTTTTCTTTTTTGGCATCTTTTTGGTCTTCTTTATCCTGTTCTTCTTATATCCTTCATAGCGTTGATATTATCATTATCTTTTTGTTGATTCTGATCATTATCCAAGCTTGGAGATTTTTGGTCCTCCATGTTGTCATTGATTACTTGTTTGCTTACTCCAATTCCCGTGTTCAATTGAGTATCCATGACGAGTTCCCTTCCCTCACATTCTTCCTTTTGTTAAGCTATCTTCTTTTCAAGGACCCTAAAGTTGATCATATATTGTCACGACCCGGAATTACCACCAGCAGGACCATTTCGAAACTTTTTCAGTGACTTACAACAATTAAGCTACAATAAGTAAAAGAAAAATGCACAAATCTATAATAGTCTTAACATTTATGCACAACTATCCGGAATCTAGAGTTGCAACCCACGAACATTCTAAGATTTACTACAAACATTTGTCAGAAGGAAGTACAACTGTTTGAATAAAAGAAAAAAATAGTAAACGAAAAGCATAGACGGGGACTTCAAGGCATGTGAACGCTGATAGGACTACCTTGAGTCTACGATCAGATGAAGCCAACAACTAACTCAGGGTCAACTCAGTCCAGCACAAAAATCTGCACAAAAAGTGCAGAGTGCAGTATCAGTATAACCGACCCCATGTACTAGTAAATGCCGAGCCTAACCTTGACGAATGAGTGACAAGGCTACGGCGGGTCACTCACAATAAAACCTATATACAGTGAATAATAATGACAGAAAAGAAGACCAAATAACTTAAAAATAGTTACTTGCAAGGAATAAATATAGGACCTAACGTGTCTCATCAGTATTCAGCTAATCAATCCTTAAGTACAATTCAAAACGATCGGACAACTTACACAGTCACAAATAGAACATAAACACATAACCTGTTACGGCGCGCAACCTGATCACATCGTACACATCACAATCCTCCCTTATTTCTTCTTTATATCACATATAACAAAATATAGATAAAATGTTGCGGCGCGCAACCCTCTCCCACCATATCATAATAAACACAATCACAATTCACCCTTATATCACCATATTCAACTCTTATTACACCTGTTGCAGCATGCTACCTGATCCCACCGTACAATAACAATTCACCATTATTCCTCCTCAATATTTCACCCGTATTCCATCTGTTGCAGCATGCAATCCGATCCCACCATATTTGTTTCAATTACACAGGAAATAAAAAAGCTTCATAGCTTAACACAAGACTTTTCTCAATACATAAACATCAGAACAAGGCAAAGGAAAGCCTTTTACTGAATAAAACTCTATACAAGTAATACTACGCAGCAAGACCAATTTACAATATCACTAAAACACAAGTAAGAATAGCTTAAGCAAGTAATAGGGGATAAGTAAACTACGGTACAACAATTATCTTCAACAAGGAGAAACAATATCTAACATGTAGCAATTAGGCACAGATATACATGTAGGCATGTAACAATTAAAGCAGGGAAGGAAAAATATAAAGAGAACAGAAAGGAAACAAGAAAAATAGATAAATTGGCGGTGCATAAGTACTCGTCACCTCACATATATGCCGCTCACATGATTTTTCATATAGCAATCAAGGCAAAGGTTTCTTATCCCTCAAGTCAAAGTTAGGCATAACACTTACCTCAATCTACAAGCCACTCACTGCTCAATTACCGCTTTTCCTCTAGATTCCACCTCCAAACAACTCTTATCTATCCAAAATTAACTTAATAACATCAAATATTGCTAAATAAATCAATTACAATGCATAAATTTAGGTTTCCTGAACTTTCCCCCAAAAGGTTAAAAATCGACACCGGGCCCTGTTGGTCAAAACTCGAAGTTCAGACTAAAACCCATTCACCCATTCATCCCAGTCCCGAATATGCAATTAATTTTGAAATCCGACCTCAAATTGAGATCTAAATCCCAATTTCCCAAAAATCTCTAATTCTACCCAAATCCCCAATTTCTACCATGGATATCCTAGATTTTAGGTAAGAAATTCATGAAATGTGATGGGAGATTGAATGAAAGTGGATGAGGATCAGTTACCCAAGTTTTGGGGAAGAATTGGTCTTGGAGAAATCTCCTCAAGGGTTCTTGGGTATGATATTTTGAAGAATAGGAGAAAAATCTTGTCTAAGTCTCTTTTCATCAACTGCAAATGTTGCAGCTACGACCTGGGCTTCGCAAATGTGAAGCCCCCCAATGCAAGAAAAGTATCGCAAGTGCGAACTCCTTGCATATCTGTCGCCTTCGCAAATACAAATAATTTTTTCGCAATTGCGAACATTAAATCGTCGCAAATGCGACGGTAACCTAGCAAATACGAGAATCCCAGTCCCAGCCCATGCTCGCAAATGCGATTCTTCTTAACAAATTGAAGGCTCGCATTTGCGAGCCAGACCTTGAAAATGCGAAGTCTGCAGACCTGAAGCACACCAACTATGGTTTCTAAGTTAATTTCACTCTGTGGGCTATCCGAAACTCACCCGAGCCCTCAAGGCACTAAGCCAAAAGTGCACACAAGTCTAAAAACATCACACGAACTCGCTCGCGCGATTAAATCACCAAAATAACACATAGAGCTACGAATTTAACCCCAAATCACTGATTTTTTACGATCTAGACATAGGCGTGGTATTTGGGCGAGTGCAATAAGGAGGTACCAATGAGCTCTCTTCTTTCTCATGTGAAAAACCCTAAAGCCTAAAACTAGCTTCAATGGCCTCGTCGGCCGGTGGCCGCCACCTCCTGTGGTTGGGCTGCCTCCCCTACCTCTTCTCAACATAGCCCAGCCCCCACGACATTAAAAAATACCCCAGCACCCATGGACTATGCGAAACTTCTGAAGCCATGCACGTTAAATAGTGCCATGCACGACCAAACCCTACTGTTGAACCAATTCCTATATGCAGACGAACATTGTTGAATGGTGAGCATATTGTGATTTTTATAGAGGCTGAAGTTGAGAGAATGGATGTGTTAGAGGGACTTCAATATGCTATAGTTGGTAAACTATCCTATGGAGGGTCTGATTTGCAACAATTACGTAAACTTATCACAAGTCAATGTTGTATCAAAGGTGAGTGTAACATTAGATACCTGAGGGAAAGGATATTTTGATTAGAATGACTTTATACAGGATTAACTAAATTTTACGTCCAAATCTACCCATTACATTAAGAATAAGGAAGGGAATGAGAATCAACTTAGGCCTCAGATATACGATTCAAAGTTTAGGGCAGGGGAAGAAACCCCTAAGGAAATGGCTTGGATCTCATTCCCAAGTTTGTTGCCAACTTTATTTGTAAAAGAATGTTTGTATTCGTTAGCATATGCTGTTGGCAAACCTCTTCACCTTGATTTGGATACAATTAACAAAACTAGACCTAGTTGTGCAATGGTGAAGGAACTAGTTGATTTGCTTTCAAATTTACCAAATAAGGTGAGGATGGATATTGGGAATGAAAGTAGTGGAGAAACAAGAACTGAGTGGGTGAAAATCCAATATGACATGTTGACAAAGTATTCCAAACACTGTAAACTTCAAGGTCATGATCAACTAGATTATTGGAGGTTACACCCAGAGTTATATGTGGAAAAAGAGAATTATAACCAAGATGAGAATCATAATGTGCAGAAGAATGAAAATGCACAGCCTTTGATTGTTGGCCCAAGAAAGGAAATAGTTTTGAAGATTGACAAAGGAACTCCGAGATGAACTAGGTCCATCCCAGGTGACATAGACCAGCAGAGTTAAAGGAACATGAGATGCACATGCATGAGATAAATGTATTCTGGTAAAATTGAGATATCTTCTAATCGAAAAGATTGCAAAAACGAAATTGGAGAAGGACTACTTATTCAATAAGAATAAAATCTAAGATAATGAAGGATTTAGGAGTTAAATTTGACTAGAACTCTTCAACCAAGGAAGAGTTGCATTATGATTCTAGTTAAATATTTATCTACTAACTCCTATAAATTGTAGATTGTTCTTATTGTATATACACACACAAAAGCAGAAGTGAATTAAAGTCTGAAAAAAAAATTCCAAGAGTTATTTTGCTAGCAGAATCATTGTGCGATGCGAAGGCTACAGTTCAGTAGAAGAACCAGTTCCATCTGATTGATTATTGAGTCTAGTTGATTGAGTAGGAGTTTTTAATATTGTACCTTTCATATTTCATAGAAGGAATTGTAATAGGTACGTATTGTTCAAGTTAGAGTTAACTTGAGGTGTGTAGAAATTAGCTAGGGGCTAGTTACTACAAAGGGATTAGAGTTAGTCCTAGGATTACAAAAGAGTTTATTTTGTAAGTCCGTTCGGATTAGAGTTTTAGTGAAGAGTTTGAGCAAATCCTACTAAGGAGTAGGTCGTGGTTTTTTCACCTTTTGAGCCAAGTGTTTTCCACGTAAAAATCGCTGTTTTTTTACTTTAGTGCCTTTTATTACTCCGCAATAGTAGTAGTTGGAACACCAAGAAGAACCAGGTTCTTCTGCTGAGACAACACTCGAAAATTGGGTACCACACAAAGTAACCTATCTTCTTGTGTGGTATTGAAGTCTAGAACATCAATTTGTATTAGAGAGGGTTATCTTTCAAGAGGCTAACACCTTAGGAAAAGATCAAGAGGAGTGCACCACCAGGGAACTAGGAAGAAAAATCAATTGTTAGGCCTCCACTCTTTAATGGCCAGTACTACTCCTGGTGGAAAAATAGGATGAAGGATCACTTAACTGGAGAAGACTATGAACTATGGGACATAGTCACTGACAGTCCTTTAGCCACCATGAAGAAGACTGCTGAAGGAGTAGATGTGACAAAGACTAAAGCTGACTGCACTGCTGAGGATTCGAGAAAGTGGGAGAAAAATGCTAAGTCCAAGAAGTGGCTTGTGTATGGACTAGGTCCAGATGAGTATAGTAGAATTCAAAGTTGTACCACTGCAAAAGAAATTTTGGACACTTTGTAAGTGTCTCATGAAGGAAAACCTCAAGTGAAGAGGTCAAGAGGAACTCTACTGTATTCTCAATATGAGAATTTCACCATGAATGAAGGAGAGACCATCCAAGAGATGTATACAAGGTTCACAACACTGATCAATGAACTCAAGTCTCTTGGAAGGGTCATTCTTGAAGAAGACAAGGTTGAGAAAATTCTGATGAGGGTCTTGCCAGTCTCTTGGGAAAGCAAAATTACAGCAATTCAGGAATCTTAGAACATTGCAACTCTTAAGCTGGATGAGCTGATTGGAAATCTCACTGCCTATGAACTTAGAAGGCAGACTATGAAGATTGATGGTCCCAAGAAGAAAAGAAGTTTGGCATTCAGAATCGTTGAAGAAGCAAATCTGGAGGAGGATGAAATGAACATGATCACAAAGGGCTTCAAGAAGTTTCTAATGAGAGAAAAGGTTCCTTCAAGAAGTGGAAGCTACACCAAACCAAGGGTCCCTGAAAAACAAACCAATGAGGGGTATTACAAGTGTGGCAAGATTGATCAACACATCAAAAACTGCCCTCAATGGGATATTGAATGGAAGAAAGAAAAAGCTGAACGAAGGAAAAGGAAGAAGGAACATGTTCAACCCAAGAAAAACAAAACATCATTAAAGGCAGTGGTTGCTGATTGGGGTGAAAGTTCAGATGAGGAGTCAGATGATGAAGACATAGATGAACAAACACTTATGGCAATTGGAGAATCTGGTGAGGAATCATATGTAAGTATAATTCATCTCAAAGACAAGATTAAATTTTTGTCTAAATAAAGACTATCTGAGTTACTCCTGGATTTCATTGATGAATCTGAGGATCTAAACAATGAAAAAAAACAACTGTCTAAGGAGTGCGTGATTTTGGAAGCTATGTGCAAAATCTGGAACTTAGGGCTAGAGAAAGTTATAGTAAAAATGATGAGTTAAAGAACCAGGTTCATGAACTTGACAGCACTATCCTAGAGTTAAAATCTGAAAATCTAAAATTGAAATTAGGAGCAGGTAAACCCAAAGATGATCACACACAACTCATATTAGAAGAAAACCTAGGAAAAATGAAAGACGAGTTGTACAAAAGTGATGAGCAGATGATAGTCCTTAAGGAGGATCTAAGCAAGGTCAAGCATGAACTAGATAAAACTAGCAAATGGAATAGGTCCTCTAGTTCTTTGACATGGCTACAGAAACATCATAGTTGCAATAGAAGAGGACTTGGTTTTGGGAATCCGCTACCTAAGTGGGATCCTAAAATCAAGTACCTCACTCTTCCTGAGAACAAGATTTGTACTCACTATGGTAAGACTGGTCACTTTAAAAGTGAATGTAATGCAAAACAAAAGGCCAGTCAAAAGAACAAAAGTTTTGTTCGAGGGAAGAATTGGTTACCACGTTGGGCTAAAAAGAATTTAATTCATCTTTTTGCTTATAGAAAGGGACCCAAACTAGTTTGGGTTCCTAAGACTAACCCCTGATTTTATTTTGTATATTCAAGTGAAAGGTAGTAGCCAAATATAGTACATGGATAGTGGCTGCTCAAAACACATGAATGGCAATAATGACTAGTTCCTTTCACTTGGGGATCTCAAAGGAGGAAATGTCTCCTTTGGAAATGGAAATAAAGGTGAAATCACTGAGGTTGGTAATGAACAAGATGATGAAGAAATTGGGCTGGTCAGAAACTCAGTCCAAACTAAAGAAACACTGGAGGAAGGAACAGGTTCATCCATCCCGGGCAACGTGACAGGGGGAATAAAACAAAATAATTCCCAAACTTCGTTGGAACCTGTACCTGAACCTGTTCCACAGCAACAAAGCAATGAAGGAACATCAAGGAGTAACTACTTAGTTGTGAAACCATGAAGATATATTTACAAAAGAACTTAGTAGAGAGCGTTTTGAAAGGAACATGTAACTATTAGGGCTGATTAAGATCACTTAATTGAACCAGTTCAGAATGTAAATACATTAAAAAAATGAAAACAAAGAAAAAAATTTGGCTAGAAAAATCTGAAACGGGTAAAAATAATCGGATTAACAATTGCTCAGTATCATAGTGTAAAAAGTATACTCTTATGCCATGTTTTGATATGACCTACTGATCACAAATGAAATTTTTTCTATCTTTGCTAATTGAGGCTTGATTAAGATGATTCTGAAATGATGAACCTGGTTCATCGTGTTGGTTCATCTGAAAGGCGAGGCATGTGTTCTACACTCTGCACACTTTAAAAAAATAATAATTAAATCATGAGCAAAACTCTACCCAAACTCAAAATCTTTTCAAAGCCTATCCATTTGACTTTGAACCAGTTCAGCTTCAACAAGAATCCTCACGAAATTAAAATACCTACATTATAGGGAAGCCTTAACCGTCAATTCAAAACTAAAAGTTCATTGAAGACATCCCCTCCCTTACAAAACCATTCCCAAATTTTCGATGACTCAGGTAATATCTGTCCCAAGTCCTTCTTCTGAGGTCATCTTTGATGTTGCTGAAAAACTTAGAAAATAGGTTCATACTGGTTGGTTCTGTAATAGATGTGGAGTTTCCAGAAACAATAAGAATATGTGGTAAAAATTAAATAAAAAAAAGGAGTGAGGGAGTAAGGAGTAATGAGAAAAGGAAAAAGGAAAGAAGTGGTTGATTCTTCCCCCACATCTGAATCTTTTAGAATGGATATTTGTGGAGCCGAGCCAGAAAAAGGAGGAAGAAAGTAGCAAGAATGCAGGGGGAAGTGAATCAGGAGAAACCGCTGAAGGGTTAGTAAATCTAGGAAAGAACACAGATGAACCTGGTTCATCTACTGAGGAAACTCTGGCGGATCTGCTGAAAATGGTAGGCCATAATTAGAATCCAAAGAATAAAAGAACTCCTAAAGCTCAAACGCCTGGAACAACAAGAGAAAGTAAGAAAAGAAAAGCTGCTCCTTCTGAGACTTCTAATATTTCTCTTCCAAGAGGAAGAACTACATGGAGCAAGGTAAAGTAAAGTGAGAACGAGTTGAAGAGAGCTTTAGAGGAGAGTAAGAAGAAAAGAGTGGAAAAAGGGAAAGAAAAGGTTGTTGAGCCTATTGAGGTTGTTGAAGTGGATGAGATGGACCTGGTCCATCAAAGTTAAAAAGTGGCAGAGGTAGATGTTCAGACCCCTATGCTCAAGAAAGCCAAGACTTCCTTAAAGAAGTCTTCATCTGTTTCAGAATTTTTGTTTGTTGCTCATATTTTAATTGTTTTTGTTTTATTTTGTGGATGGTGGCAGAATCATATTCGCTCTATCAATGAAATTTGATGTTTTTTGCTCTAATTTAATATACTTATATTTTGATAGTTTGAGTTCTTATTTGATTATTGATGATTAATCCATGATTGCATATGCAGTTGCCCAAGTGGCCATGAGTAAGTGTTAAAAATCTGGGATTAACACAAATTTTTTTTAACTTTTTGATGATGCCAAAAGGGGGAAGATATGTTGCGCTCTGAACATGTGATATTTATAACCTAATGAACCTGGTTCTTTGTGATAAATGCTTAATACTCTTCTATGTGTCAATGTTGGACTAAGCTGAAACAGGCCTGAAGCACAAAATTTGTCATCATCAAAAAGGGGGAATTTGTTGGCCCAAGAAAGGAAATAGTTTTGGAGATTGTAAAAGGAACTCCGAGATGAACCAGGTCCATCACAAGTGACATAGACCAGCATAGTTAAAGGCACATGAGATGCATATGCGTGAGATAAATGTATTCTGGTAAAATTGAGATATCTTGTTATCGAAAAGATTACAATATCGAAATTGGAGAAGGACTCCTTATTCAATAAGAATAGAATCTAAGATATGGAAGGATTTAGGAGTTAAGTTTGACTCGAACTCTTCCACCAAGGAAGAGTTGCATTAGGATTCAAGTTAAATCCTTATCTGCTAACTCCTACAAATTGCAGATTGTTCTTATTGTAGATACACGCACAAAAGCTGAAGTGAATTAAAGTCATAAAGCAAAATTCCAAGAGTTATTTTGCTAGCAGAATCATTGTGCGATGCAAAGGCGACAGTTCAACCAGAAGAACCAGTTCCATCTGATTGATAATTGAGTCTAGTTGATTGTAGTAGGATTTTTTAATATTGTATCTTTCAGCTTTTATAGAAGCAATTGTAATAGGTACGTATTGTTCAAGTTAGAGTGAACTTGAGGTGTGTATAAATTATCTAGGGGCTAGTTACTACAAAGGGATTATAGTTAGTCCTAGGATTACAAAAGAATTTATTCTGTAAGTCCGTTTGGCTTAGAGTTTTAGTGAAGAGTTTGAGCAAATCCTACTGAGGAGTAGGTCGTGGTTTTTTCACCTTTTGAGCCAGGTGTTTTCCATATAAAATCTTTGTGTTCTTACTTTACTACTTTTTATTTTTCCGCAACAGTAGTAGTTGGAACACAAAGAAGAACCAGGTTCTTCTGCTGAGACAGCACTCAAAAATTGGGTACCACACAAAGTAACCTATCTTCTTGTGTGATATTGAAGTCTACAACATCATTTATGATATTATCGAGTGGAAAATTTGTGGGAAATTTTACTGGTAACTCAAAGGAACAATGGAAAGAGGTAAGGGACAATAGAGTTAGGCATGGGATAAATCAAAATGCAGATCAAAACAAAGCTGGTAAAGAAATTGTTCATGTTCAGCAGAGGGGTAATCAGAAAATTAATGGAGTCAACATGGATAGGAATGCAAGACAAAAATCAGGTGAAGAAAGGAATGCTGGAAAACAATTAGTTCCAGTGGCCAATGAAGCTAATAAATAGGTTCAAGTAGCCAATAATTTTGCAGTTTTAGATGTTGTGGATGCAGATGGTAAGTCTAACAATGAGTTGGCAATAGTAGAAGCTCAATCCAGCCTTAGAAGTCCAGCTACTGGAAACCAAGGAGACACTCAACAACATCCAAAAAATCCTATCCTTAATGCAGGAAATTTGAATCATATAGCTCCAGCCTTTAATTCTCTTAAAGGAAAGGGCATTCAAGCACAAAAGAATAAGGAATCAACAACACAGTGGGTAGAAAGGACTTTTAATGCCAAGAATGGTGATAAAAAAGGGGGAATCAACACATCAACAACAGTTCAGGATACCTCATCACATCATACCTTAGTGGACAAGGAATTGGCCAAAGAAGATCAACAAACTGGAACAAAATTTCCTACTATTAAGGAAAGAGTTCTATGGAAGGGAGGCAGACTATACTCAGGTCAAAGAGAGGATGACTCATATGAATATAAGGTACCAGAAGGAATACCAATTTATGAAGATAATTGTGACAGAATAAGAAGTATAAGAGCAAAGTGTAAATGGGGATCCTATTGCCATAATAGATAATGCAACCAGATTGATAAAGGCAATGAGGAGTCAATTGTGCAGCAAAAAGAAGCGCATTCCCAGACTGACAAAGATGGAGCTAATGATAAAAAGACAGCAGGTAAAAGAGATGAGGCTATTGATCCAGGTGGTACAGGAAAAGCCAGTGGTACAAAGAAGCTAGAGACATGGGCAAAGACTCAAATTAAGCAGAAAGATCAAGAATACTTGGAGATTGCTTCATTACAACCAACTTAGTTGAAACTATTTAACAGAGGAGAGGATCAAGCATTGATACCAAGAAACCAAAATGCAGAGTTTGTAGCTACAATGGATGACACTGAAGCAAAGGAAGTAAATGATGACATTAGTAGATCAGGAAATGATATGGACCAAGAAAAAACTACTCAGAATTTTCTAGATGTAGCGAGGAAAGCTGATCTATCACCAAGACATATAGAGAAGGCAAAGTCTGCAGCTAAAGGAAGAAAGAAACAACAAGAAGACACCAGCAATGCTCCTACCGTTGGTGTACAAACAAGGAGAACATTTACCAAATCTAGTAACCAGTGATGTATGCACTTATATGGAATATAAGGTTAGTTAATACGCAACAAGATTTTGAAAGGCTAATCAAAATGCATAGGAAGAAGCATTATCAATTCATTGGACTGATGGAACATAAGCAACAAGCCAAAAAGCTGGATAGATATAGGAGAAAAATTTGTTTTTTCCTAGGAATTATCAAATGTGTCAAACAAGATTTGGGCTTTCATAGATGAAGTTTTTGAGGTGACTGTAATGTACAGTTTGGTACGACAGTTGACTCTAAGATTGCTTCATACAGAAACTCATGTGGAGTTAGTGTTGACATTGTCTATGCCAAATGTGATGCAATACAAAGAATAGAATTATGGGATTCTATGTTTGCTATGGTAAGTGATATGATAGTACTATGGTTAATAGGAGGTGACTTTAATGTCATTTGGGATGAAGAGGAAAAGTTTGGGGGACTACCAGTATCCCTAAATGAGATAGATGATTCCAGACATTGTGTCAACACATGCAATCTAACAGATCTTTGCTTCAAAGGCAGAAGATTGCATTTTTAAAAGATTGGACAGATGTTTGGCAAATGCTGAATTTCAAGAAGCTTTTCCAGGGATTGAAGTAACTCACCTACCCAAGATAGGATCAGACCATTGTCCTATGCAATTGAAGTGTGACATAGAAACACCTCCAGTGAAGAAACCATTCAGATTCTTCAATTTTTTGACTGAGCATGAGACATTCAAAGAAACTGTGAAGTAGAAATGGAATGCAGTTTTCCATGCTAATCCATTTATCATGTTCAATCACAAGTTGAAGAAAGTTAAAACGGCATTATCAGTGTGGAGTAGAGGTACATTTTGAGACATATTTCAGAAGATAGACGGCCTTGAAGATGTTGCTATGGTGCATGAAGCAGAAATTGAAGCAAATCCCACAAAAATGAATAGACAAAGGCTTCATAAAGTGCAGGCTAAACTAATCAAAGTATTGGATTTAGAAGAGAAATTTTGGAGACAGAAAGCTGGAATGAAGTGGGTCAAAGATGGAGATAGGAACAGTAAGTTATTTGATATTCAAGTTAAAGGTAGAAGAATGAGTCTGCAATTAAATAGGATTCAAGACAATGAAGGAAATTGGATTGAGGAGGATGAGGAAATAGTAGTGGAAGCAATAAAGTTTTATGAAGATAAATTCAAGGAAACCACAATTCGTACTTCCTTTGAGACTTTAAATCATGTTCCTACATTGCTGGAGGTAGAGCAGAAACCAAAACTGACAATGCATCCAACTAAAGATGAGGTGAAAAGAGTAGTTTTTGGACTAAATGGAGACAGTGCTGGTGGACCAGATGGGTTCACAGGTAAATTCTATCAATCATGCTGGGAGATAATAGGTGATGACCTATATGAAATGGTAAGATCCTTTTTCAATGGACATGAATTGCCTAAATGTATAACTCATACCAGTTTGTTTTTATTACTTAAGAAGAAGGAGATGGTTACATTCTCTAATCTTAGGCCCATAAGCCTCAACATATCAGTAACAAAGTGATCTCAATAATACTTCATGAGAGACTTGTTGAACTGTTACCTATCTTGATATCTGAGGAACAACAGGATTTGTAAAACGCAGAAGCATTGTGGAAAACATCCTGCTAACTCAGGAAATTATAACTGATATCAGGCTAAGAACAAAAGTTGGACCAAATGTGGTAATGAAACTTGATATGACAATGGCATACGACAGGTTGTCGTGGTTGTTCTTGACTAAGGTTCTCAGAAAAATTGGATTCGAAGATAGGTTCATTGGCATGGTTTTTGTGATTGTCTCTAACAATTGGTACTCAAGCCTTATAAATGGCAAAGCACATGGTTTCTTCAAGTCAACGAGGGGAGTTAAACAAGGAGATCCTCTATCTCCTACATTTTTCATTCTGACTGCAGAAGCACTATCGAGGGGGCTAAATGCGTTGCACATGAACCTATTATTCCGTGGATTTGGTCTGCCAAAATGGAGCCCAAAGATCAACCATTTAGCATACGCAGATGACAAAATTATATTCTCATCATCTGATGATACCTCTCTGCAACTAATTATGGAAGTTCTGGCTACATATGAGACTTCATCAGGGCAGTTGGTGAATAAAGCCAAATCTGCAGTATATCTACATCATTTAACTTACATTGAAGTGAGACATAAGGTGGAGACAATTACTGGGATCAAAAGACAGGAATTCCCAATTTTTTACCTAGGTTGTCCCATTTTCTATGCTAGAAGGAAGATGGAATATTACCAAGAGCTAATTACTAAGATAATGGACAAACTACAATCATGGAAAGGGAAGTTATTGTCCATTGGAGGCAGATCTGTATTGATAAAGCATGTACTGTAAAGCATGCCAATGCATCTGAGTCAGCTGTCAACCCTCCAAACTTTGTGATCAACAGGCTACACAAAATGTTTGCACATTTTTTTGGAGCAGCTTAATATGGGGTACTAGTAGGCATTGGGCCTCTTGGAGCACTTTGTGCATGCAAGGAAGAGGGAGGTATTGGCTTAAGATCCGTTCATGATGTATCAAAGACATTGTTCTCTAAACTGTGGTGGAAGTATAGAATTAAGCCAAGTCTTTGGAGCTCATTTATGAGCCAAAAGTACTGTAAAAAATTAAACTCAGTTATAGTATCATGGAGGGATGGCTCACACATATGGAGAAAGATGATTGAGTGTGGGGATCTCATCGAGCATCAAATAATATGGCATGAAAATATGGGATCATCTTTATTATGGTTTGACAACTGGACTGGACTGGGGGCTTTATACTTCAATGTCCCTCAAGACTTTGGAGTGGATGAAACTGTGCACAATGTGTTATATATGGTTGAGGATGAGTTTTGGAATGTAGATAGACTGCTAGAGGTTCTTCGAGAAGAACTTGCCTTACACATAGTGGAAAATACCAAGCCTCCAGCAATACAAAATGTATTAGATGTACCTTACTGGATGCTGGAACCAACATGTCATTTTAGTGTAAAGACTGAATAGGATTATCTTAGAAGAAGAGATGAACCAAAAAATGCATTCAAGATTATTTGGATCAAGGGCCTTCCTTTTAAAATTTCTTTCTTCATGTGGAAAGTATGGAAAGGAAAACTTCCTCTAGATGACTTTATGAGGAGACTAGGTTACTTGATGGCATCTAAATGCTGGTGTTGCATAGAACCAAAAGAAGAAACATTGCAGCACTTGTTTTTAAAATCTGATACAACAAGACTAGTGTGGAAATACTTCCTCACAAGAGCTGGAATTGGACTACAGGGCCTAACAATGCACCAAGCAATTACTAAGTGTTGGACTGCAGAGGTATGCCACAGGATAAAACCAGTCATTGAAGCACCGCCTTAATGCATTATTTGGGAGCTTTGGAAGAGAAGGAATAGTATGAAATATGGGGAAACAATATCAAAAGGAAGAGTGATATATCAAGTTTCATCCACAATTCAAGCCCTGGTGAAAGTAAGAAAGCCAGGAATAGGAACTATACCATACAGATGGTATGATCTGCAAACAAAGATGGAAAAGTATACACCTAGGCTGAAAGTTAATAGAGTTCTTTGGGAATTTCCAAGAGAAGGGTGGCTGAAAGTAAATATTGATGGTGCATCAAGGGGGAACCCAAGGAGAAGTCCAATTGGATATTGTATAAGACATAAACAAGGTGATATTATTCAGGTAATGGGGAAATAAATACACGAGACTACAAATACTGTGATAGAGGCAATGGCTATAGTTGAAGCACTGAGATTCTACAGGTCACAACAGTATGCACAAGTTAACATCCATACTGATTCTATGCTAATGAAGAAAATTACTACTAGAGAGTGGAAGCCACCTTGGTGTATTGCTGATGAAGTAGAGGAGATTCAGTATCTGCTTGCAGGTACTAATTATATGGTATCTCATCTTTAGAGAAGGAAATAAGCTGGCAGACCATCTTTCCACCTATGCTCTTGATACTGAGGACATAGAATGCCAAGAGTTTTGGGGACTAGACTCAATTAGGAGAAGATTAGTGAATGAAGACAAGCTGCAATATCCATATTTAAGGGTGAAACTAGCCAATAATTTAGGAAAGAAGTCGTAAGGGGAAGTTGAAAGCAGGAGCATAAACATGATCAACATATCCAAATCCTATGGGAGGAGGGTATGAAGATCACATTTCACACTAACTTTTTATTCCTTTTTGTAGGTACCTTAACTGTACAATTTCCCTATGTTGTGGACTACCAGATGGTGGTATTAATGCTATGCATTCAATTTACTGGTAGAACATTGCAAAAAGGCAAGCACACAGTAGCTAGTAGGAGCAATCTATAGGCTGATTGGTAGAGCCTCATCTCAATCATTGCACATTGTGCTACAGTGAATGTGAATATTGATGAGGCATCTACAAGTGACAATGGAATCCTTCTTAGAAAGTCTAAGAGAATTGGACAGGTCAAAAACAATTTGTGCAAAACTTATGAGGAAAATGGAAAGCATGGTTGCACATTTACAATCATATCAACCTATGATCTAATGAAATTTCAGCTAGTTTATCCTACTGAAAGGACATTAGAAACATTTGGTAGAATTGACAACAAAAGAAAAAGAAGAATGCCAGAAAAAAAGATATTGATGCTTAGAATGCCTAAGAGAAATAAGCAGTCTTACATAACTCATACAAGAAGCTGGAAATGCTACTGCAATAAAGGGTCATTGGACAAGGTGAATGGAACAAACAAAATAAGCATGCAAGAAGGTCCAGAAAGTATAAGAGAAATGGACATCATGGTATGGGGGTAATAGCATGCAGGAGTGGAAAAAGAAGTTGGCTAGTGGTGCTAAGAAGTGGTGCAGAATTGAGGAGGATATATAGGTTTACAAGGAGTTAGGCACATGGAGACATAGGAACGTATAGAAAAATTATGGAAGGGGTTGAAAAGTGGGGCCAAGAACAAATTCTGGTGCAAATAAGACAACAATTAATCTGGAGCATAGTGGGTATAAGGATATGGGGGCTAGAAACTAGGGAATACATATGAAAGAATAATGCTAACAAAACAAGTCTTATAAGGGAAGGAGAAGAAGTGATGAAGAATAGGGAAAGGACCATAGTGAGGGAGCTAAAACATAGACGCAGACAATATGATCAAATCTTTTGGGAGGAGATGGAATTGACTACGATTTTCACTAACATTGTTTTCCTTTTTGAAGGAAATGTTGTTGTATTCATGCCTTGCCACCCATTACGACTTATATGGGTGGTATCAGTACATTGTACTCATTCCCTTGAAGAAGTAAATGAGGCATGCACAAGCATGAAAACAGTTTTCGGAAAACACCATGGCCTAGCCTCGTGAAGTACTAGTTCTGGCATCATTTTTATGCAAACATGGATGATCTTTGGAATAAAACAGAGGTGCATGCTCATTCACCAGCATACGAGGAAACGAGCGTAACAGGAGTCTCAACAATACGCAACGAGACAACACGCGAATTGGAAGACAAATACTCACTAGCTGGAAGGCAACCAAAGATAACATGGTGTAGTTGGCAAAAGAATACGTTCTTCAATGGCTCAAATAAGACCATCACCATGACGTGGAAAGATAACAGGACATTCCAATAGTATCTACAAGTAATGTCTTCACAAACTATGCAATGGATGACTACCAAAATTAAAAAAAAAAAGTTAAGGCAAAAACAGTAATGTGCATAGTGCACTGTTTCACTAACATTGCACGAGGGCATCAGAAATTCTCAAACGCGACTATAAGGAGGAAATCGTGCTGGATCATGCAATGATTTACAGATCAAAAAATGCTACAAAACAACAAACAATGGGTAGTAAATGACATGTGCAATAAAAGTGGCTATGAACGCAAAGACAAGGAAGTGGCTAAAATCGAACTGCAGCGGGAACTTCAGTTGTTTCAAAGGCTAGTTATTATATATACATACTACATTAGATTTAGTGTACTACCACTGTTGAGAACATCACTCAATTGTGGTTATAAGATATATGTAGTTGTCAATGTTGATTGCCTACAAAGTGTAGGATCTCATGACAATTTGTTTTTAATTTTCTCTAAAAATAAAAACTAGCCCTAGGCTCTGCCTAGTGGATTTATTAAAAAAAAAAGAAAACCCAAATCCAATGAAATTTTCAAGAAAGCTTTAGAATTCATATTTTCTCAACCGGACGTCCGAATCACGTATCTCTGTTTCTTAACAAACATCACAAACAAGTTATAAATATTATATTGAACTTGTATCGGGCCGCAAAACCAAAGGCTGGTATTAAAATGCCAAACATCAATAGATTATTAAAACCATTTAATTTTAAGTAAAAATTAATATGTCGAGCTAGTGACCTCAAAATTCGACTCCGGGCATATTCCCAGGTCCCATATTTCATTATGGACGCACCGGGACCATGAAAATACGGGTCAGGGTCTGTTTACCCAAAATGTTGACTGAAGTCAACAAAATCAACTTTTAAGGTAATTTTTTTTATCAGTTTTTAAAATATAAGCCCTTTCGGGTCAATACCCGGACTATGCATGCAAGTTGAGAAAGTTTAGAATGAGATATTTAAGGATTCAGAACACGTAATTAAGTTCTAAAACATGAGATGACCTATCAGTTCATCACATATAGTGTCCTATTTTTCTGCAATGTTTACAGTATTTTGGGACCCCTTCATATTCCAATTTTTTTGTGTATCCTTTGAGAGGAGATTCCTCATATTCTTGACCCAATAAGACACTATGTGGCAGAGGTTTAAGCAAATCAACCTCAACTCGGGTTTTGGCTATACTTGGTCTTGTTCTCCCAATCGTAGCAGTATCGAGGGCTAACGGAGTACCAACTGAGCTCACCAACATTTTTATTTAATGCCAATCGCGCATATGGAAGGGCAAGTCTGGAAGCAGAAGCCATGCAAGGGCAACCAGCAGATCCTCCTCCTATTTAAAGTCCGGAGACCATTTTTGCAACCACATCTGCATCCCATCGATTTTAATGACCCGTCAGAACCATACCGTTTTTCAATCTTCCTCATTAAATAGATCAATAAAAACATTATGGTTGCCAATTTGGGGGCATGGTCTAAGAAACCTACCCACAATAGTGTACTTACACGAATCATCCATAATACCATAGTAATCTAAAGCTTTGAATATAGCAGCAGGCATACCATTGTGTGTTGTATGTCTTGCTATCACTTTCTCTTTTTCTTGGTGGGTTGAGTTCGGAGAAGATATTGATGGAGATGAAATAATAGAAGCATATGAATGTTTCCCTAGGGGATTTTCGTTCATGTAGGTAATATCCCCCTTAGTCTGATTTTTGTCGCCCAGACGCACCGGTGGAGCCCCCTGGCGGCTCCATCTCGTGGGGCATGATTAGAACCCAATTATAGTATAGTCGTTAGGTAGAGATGTTGAAGAGCAATTCTCATGCCTGAACCATGTTCTGAAAATGAGGGATATTGTAGAGAAGCATATGGTGTGGCACATAAATTCTGGGTCTAGTAGTTTCTGGTGGGATAATTGGCTCTAAAGGGCCATTCGACAGAGTTGGTTCCTAACACTCCAAAAGAGTGACAAGACCTTGGTTAAAGTGTTCATATCTAATGGACATTGGAACATCACTAAGCTGAAGTATACTTTACCAGGTCAATTGGTCCATCACAGTCAATCCATAGCTATTGGCAATCAAGACAATAAGGATCAAGTAATCTGGGACCTCTAAAAAAATGGTAAAATGTAACGACCCGGCCAGTCGTTTCAAGAGTTATAGCCTTGATTCCCCCATTTATGCTTCTTTATGTTCTATTCAGCGGTATTCTGTTGTGTCGGGTTGGTTGGTTCGGGTTTCAGAGCGGAATGAGACACTTAGTCTCCTATTTAGAAGTTTAAGTTGGGAAAATAAACCAGATGTTGACTTATGAGTAAAAAATTTAGGGTTTGGTTTTTTATGGTTCCGTTAGCTCCGATAGGTGATTTTCGACTTAGGAGCGCATCCGGAATATAATTTGGAGGTATGTGGTAGAATTAGGCTTCAATTGGCAAAATTTGAAATTTGGGGATTTCCAGTTTACAGTGGAAAATTTGATATCAGGGTCGGAATGGAATTCCGGTAGTTGGAGTGGGTTTGTAGTGCCATTTGTGATGTGTGTGAAACATTAGAGGTTATTCGGACGAGGTTAGGTAGGTTTCGGCGTCGTTTGCGTAATTCGGAAGTTTAGAAGCTCTTAGGCTTGAATCCGAGGTTATATTGGTGTTTTGGCATTGTTTTGAGTGATTCGAAGGTTCGACTAAGTTCGTATGCTGATGTGTGACTTGTTGGTATTATTTGTTGTGGTCCTGAGGGCTTCGGGTGTGTTTCGGGTGGTTAACGAATCAAGTTTGATGTTGGAGAAATTGATGAAGTTTGTTGTTGTTGGTGTCATCGCACCTGTGAGGGTTTGGCCGCAGGTGCGTTTGGGAAGTCGCAGGTGTCGGCAGCGCGGGGCTAGGCAGGATGCACATGTGTGAGATAATAGTCGCATCTGCGGGCCCGTAGGTGCGAGACCTGGGGCGTAAATGCGGCCGCAAGTGCGAGGTTTGTTCGCAGATGCGAAACCTAGGATCCTTGGTGAGTTCCGCACCTGCTATGGATTTTCCGCAGGGGCGGTGTCGCGGAAGCGAGAATTGATGTGCATGTGCAAAAGGCCTGTGAAGAAAGTATAAAAAGAAGACTTCGTGAATTTTGGGTCATTCTTCACAATTTTTCAGTCGATTTTGGGGCTTTTTGGATAATTTTGAAGAGGGAATCAAGAGGGTTTCCATTGAGGTAACTCACTTGAGCCTAATACTTGTGATTAGTATAATTTTCAGTTGTTTAAGCATGTAATTAGTAGAAATTAAGGATGAAAGTGAGGGGATTAAGGCTTGGGAATTGGAGAGTATGATTTGGGGATTAGATGGGCCAAATAGGCCGTATTTTGATAAATGTGGTGTGGTTGGACTCGTGAGTGAATGGGATTTCTAGTTTTGTAAATTTTGTCAGATTTTGAGATGAGGGCCCGGGGGCTGGGTTTGAGCTGATTTCGGGAATTTTGTCTATTGTGATAGTTTTTTATGTAGAATTCATTTCGTCAGCGTATATTGGTGATAATACACTAATTTTGAATAGATTCATAGCATTTAGAGGTTGAGTCAAAAGACAAGATCATCACGGGTTAGAGTTTTGACCGGTTTGAGGTAACTAACAATTGTAAATCTAGTCCTGAGGGTATGAAACCCTGGATTTCGTATAATACTACTATTTTTCGGTGACGGGTGTGTGGACGTGCACCGTTGGGGTTTCTGACTTTGTCCATTATGTAGCAACTGTAAAGTTGCATATTTTGTTAAAACTATATAATATCGATGTATTTTAGAAAAAGTTTTCTGTAAATTGGGCTGAATGCCATGTTCGAGTCTTGTGCCAGCAGTGTTGGAGCCTCAGTGGCCTTTTCTTACTATCCTCTCATTGTTTTTTATTGAAAAATCTATACTCAGTCATGGTTATACATGTTTACTGCATAACTTAGTCTTATTACTCTGTTTTGATACATACAAATATTGTTTTGGGCTGAGTTCCCTGCTTTTACTTAAATTCCCGAGTGGCTTTTGAGGTTTATGACTAAGTGAGGCCGAGGGCCCACTGTGAGATATGATTTAATAACACGTGAGTTGTTTGTGTGGATCCATATATGATATGGTAGCACATGAGTTGTCCGTGCAGCAAGTGAGTTGTCCGTGCGGATCCCGATATGATAGCACGTGAGTTGTCCGTGCGAATCCAGATACGATATGTTAGAAAATGAGTTCTCCGTGCAGCACGTGAGTGGTCCGTGTAGATTAGCGGTTGGGCTGTAGGAGCCCCCTCCGGAGTCTGAACACCCCCAGTGAGCGCAGGTACGTACTGAGTGCGAGTGCTGAGTGCCGAGTGTTCAGTGACTGGGAGACATGAGTGATGGTGAGGTATGCATGAGGGGCTGATACGAGTGATTGCGAGTTATGCCCGAGGGGATATTTACGAGTGACTGTCAGGCTAGCCCGGGGAGCTGTATGTGAGTGATGTTTTGCCCAAGGGGCTGTTTATGATTTCATGATTTTCACTCTCTTTTGCATTGATCCTCTATTGAAACTATTGAAAAATATCTTTAAATGATTTGGTTGGCCCAAGAAAGGAAATAGTTCTGAAGATTGACAAAGGAACTCTAAGATGAACCAGGTCCATCACATGTGACATACACTAGTAGAGTGAAAGGCACATGAGATGCACATGCATTAGATAAATGTATTCTGGTAAAATTGAGATATCTTCTGATCGAAGCGATTGCAAAAACGAAATTGGAGAAGGACTCCTTATTCAATAAGAATAGAATCTACGATAAGGAAGTATTTAGAAGTTGAGTTTGACTAGAACTCTTCCACCAAGGAAGAGTTACATTAGGGTTCTAGTTAAATCCTTATCTACTAAATCCTATAAATTGCATACTGTTCTTATTGTATATAGACGCAAAAAATAGAACTTTATCAAGAATTTAGAGCAAAATTCGTGAAGAAATTTTGCAACCAGTTCGAGCCAAATTAGAGAGTGCGAATCTGGATCTACTTGAACCGGCTAGAAGAACCAGTTCCATCTGTTGTCTTTTAGTCTAGTTTATTTGTAGTAGGTGATTACAAATTTTACCTTTGAACTTTATCTAGAAGCAACCGTAATAGGTACTGAGTGTTCAAGTTAAAGTTAACTTGAAGATTGTCGCAAATAGCTAGAGGCTAGTTTGCCACAAAGGGTTAGAGTTAATCCTTAGGTTTACAAAAGAGTTTATTTTGCAAATTCTTTTTGGCTCATTGTTGTAGTGAAGTGTTTGGAGAAAATCCTACTGAGTAGTAGGTCGTTGTTTTTTCACATTTTGAGCCGGGTGTTTTCAACGTAAAAATTGTTGTGTTCTTTAAATTCCGCAATTACTTTTCCGCAAACTGTAGAACTTGGAACACCAAGTAGAACCAGGTTCTTCTATAGAGATTGCACTCGAAAATTGGACACAACACAAATCACCCCCCTCTTATGTGGTATTGACGTATAAAACATCAATTGGTATCAGAGCGGGTTATCCTTGAAGAGGCTAACACCTTAGGAAAAGATCAAGATTAGTGCACCACCTGGGAGCTGGGAAGGACAATCAACTGTTAGGCTTCCACTCATCAATGGCCAGTATTACTCCTGGTGAAAGAATACGATGAAGGATAACTTAATTGGGGAAGACTATGAACTATGGGACACAGTCACTGACGGTCCTTTAGCCACCATGAAGAAGACCCCTGAAGGAGAAGATGTGCCAAAGACTAGAGTTGACTGCACTACTTAGGATTTGATAAAGTGGGAGAAAAATACTAAGGCCAAGAAGTGGCTTGTGTGTGGACTCGGTCAAGATGAGTATAGCAGAATTCAAAGTTGTACGACTGCCAAAGAAATTTGGGACACTTTGCAAGTGGCTCATGAAGGAACGCCTCAAGTGAAGAGGTCAAGAGGAACTCTACTATATTCTCAATATGAGAATTCCACCATGAAGGAAGGAGAGACCATCCAAGAGATGCATACAAGGTTCACTACACTGATCAATGAACTCAAGTCTCTTGGAAGGGTCATTATTGATGTCACACCTCCTTTTTCACCCCGGGATTGATGAAGGGGTAATAAAGGAGTTTTTTCACTTTAAGTGACACTATTCGGATTTGGGATTTATTTATTTATTTCAGAGTCACCACCCGGATTTTTGACGATGCTCCGGGACACCGTGTTAAGAAAATCCCAAACCGAGGAAATTTGGACTCTGTTTTGATTTGTCTTCGTACCAGAAATCCGAGTAAGGAATTTTGTTAACCCGGGAGAAGGTGTTAGGCATTCCCGAGTTCCGTGGTTCTAGCACGGTCACTTAACTATTAATATTTGGCCTAGTTATCTGATGATTTACATATTTTTTGCCTATTGTGCATTTAACCATTTAATTTTTAAACGCTTTTAGTATTTTTCGATTTATCTTGAAATAAGTCACGATGTCGTGCACTTATTTGTTTTTGGGACATATTATAACTACGCCACATGAAATGCACCCGCCATTATAACATGTGATTTTTTATTATAGTTTAAAGTTGAAGACGGGGACATGAGTTGTCGCACCCACGTGTAGATTATGGTCGTTTGAAGTAATACTTGATTATTTACTAGATTTCAATATAAATATGTATTTTTCAACCTAAAAGATATGTAGAAGATTGTCTAAGACTAAGTTCAGCAATTTAAAGACGAATGCTTGGGCTATGGCCATATTTTAGCCCAATTTATCAATTACCCCTTTTAGGCCAAATCCTAGTATGTGCCATCTATGAAAGAAGCGATATGCGATTCAACTAACAAAATTAAGGAAATCAAGGATACAACGGAAATATGAATTCATGGTTTTTGAACAACAATCAGAAGCGAATTTGCACGTTTAATATAATAGTTTTTTTTAATTACTAAAGAGGTACTGTTTGGGAAGACTATACTTATATATCCAAAATTCATCAGGTTCAGAATAAGTAAATGATGGGACTTTCAATAACGCAGGTTTTTCACAAGGGAATCTAGAATTTCGGGCCGATCAGTTTTAATACCAAAATTATTCGAGTTTTGAAGACACTTTTTAATCTTAATTGAATCCTAATAGTTAAATCCCTAACATATGTAATTACTGTAAAATGCAGCTTAAATTCAGTGGAAGAGTCATGTGAGACTTAAAGATATTTACATTTTTCTATAGGCTATACTAAATAAACTTCAATTTTCAAACAGAATAGTATAACATTGAATCTTGGAGGGATTCGATATCCCTTGGGCTCTAGGGTTCAAGCTAATTCACGCCTTGACATTCTATTTTAAATAGCCTGGCCCATTTCTGTAAGCCCAAGTTAGCCATGATACCATAATACAGTTGTTGGTTGATTTCCCAATGCACACGCAAGTGTACGTGGTCGACAAGTAATATAGGAA
>ML316867.1:0-79134 GCA_005239505.1 Nicotiana paniculata | reverse complement strand
TTAATATTACAAGAAGTTCATCCCCAACGGGTTCTACCAAAACCCTAGATTAAAAACTTAGCTCATGTTTAAACGAAACAAAACTACAAGAAATTGCATAATTGAAATATAATGTAAGAATTACTAAATGTAGAAATCGATGTTCTTGCACTTCAATGGAATTTTCTCCTTCTCTACTTTGATTCACGAAAATCCCCCTTTAATTGTGTTTTAGGAGTCTATTTATAGGTTTAGGGTGAACCCTAACCGTGTAGGAGACTTCTATTTCAACCGGGAAACACTTTACTCGTCAAAACTCGGACTTGGGCGGAACTGGGGTACCCGGGCGTTTGGGCTCTAACGCCCCCCTAAAGCCAGGGAAGGCCTGGAGTTAGGGACCTAACGCCCCCCTAACGCCAGGGGGTACCAGGATTTATGGGGCAAACGCCCCCCTAACGCCAGGGGGTGCCAGGCTTTAGGGGGCAAACGCCCGGCTATCGCCCGGGCGTCTCCTTTTGCGTATTTTCGACGTATTTGCATCCCTTTAGCTCCGTTTCCATCTCCAATTCACCTACACATAAAATAAACTCCATTAAGCACATAACAAGTGTATTTTTATCATTAAAGCACCTCAAATGTAAGGTATATCACATGCTAGACTATGCAATTTAGTATCGCATCAATGACATTATAAGTATTTCATGATTTACAAAGTTATTCAGACTTACAGGTTGCGTCACTTACTCTATATTTCGTCCATGTCTTTTATATACTTATTTATATGCCTTACATACTCTATAAATTATTCGTACTGACGTCCCTTTGCCTGGGGACGCTGTATTTCATGCCCGCAGGTCCCGATAGACGGGTCGGGCGTCCTCCAAGTAGGATACCAGCTCAGCGAAAGATGTTGGTGCGCTCCATTTTCTCCGGAGTTGCTTGTTTGGTCACGTATGATTTAGACGTGTATTTATCTACTCTTGGAGGCTTGTAGACATATGTCATGTACATAAAAGATTGTATGGCCTTGTCGGCTTATGTTTAGTGTACAAGTGATCATTTTGGTCTTATAGGCCCGTATGTGTTATGTATAAGTTGGCATTACATGTTTTGTTCTAGATATCATACGGAAGCCCTTCCGCCTCATTTACATGTGATTGCATGATACGAAATGATACATTACATTGGTACTCGATTGAGTAAGGTACCGGGTGCCCGTCGCGGCCCATCAGTTTGGGTCGTGACAAAAGTGCTATCAGAGCAGTTATGTCTTAGGGAGTCTATAAGACGTGTCTAGTAGACTCTTGTTTATGGGTGTGTTGTGCACCACACTTATAAGCAGGAGGCTACATGGAATTTAGGACTGTCACTCTCTCTTCTTACTCTAGATCTTGTGGTAGAGCTCATTTGTACGAATTCAGACTCCTAAATTCCATTTTATTCGTAATAAGACGATACCTACATCCAGAAAGACCGTTGGTAAGAGATATAGTTGTGGAAGGGTTGAGTCAGAGTTTGCGTGATGCTTATGATTAGTAAAAATAAGGTCTTCAGCAGATCATGTGTGTACTAAGACGTGTATGCCTCTTGATAAGGAGCCTTAAGGCAAGAGTATCTATCCACCCTATGGTGAAAGGCAATGAGAGATTCTGAAGATAGATACAAGTTTCAAAAAGTAAAAGAAGAAAGATGAAGAAGGGTACGAGGCGCCCAGTTAATGAAGATTATTAGTATTTACAATTCAGGCAGAGAAATATAAGCAGTTTGAGTTACCTTCAACTATAACAGTGGTATGTACAATTGGCCATACCCATCTCATTTATTCCCTATGGGGGCTAGCAGGAGTAATTTAAGAAAAAAGACGGGATATCAGGATCCGGCTGGGGTTAGAGTAACCCAAAATGGTGAATGGATTGTTTGTGTTAGTTGACATTTCCGAAGGATATTTCAAAGGTGCTAATAGATCTCCTTGTGAGACACCCAGATGGTACACTCTAGAATAGTACATCTAGATATGAGTACTACAAAGATAGGCATTGGAAGCCTGGAAGGGATAAATATTATCTTAGTGTAGCCCCCGTCCCTAGTAGAGAGAGAAAGTTAGGCAATATGAAGAGCCATTAGATGGAGCAAAGGGAGCTAAGAGCAAAAGAATGTCTTGTTGGAGTTTTTAGAATAAAGTGATAGGCATAAATGTTAGCAGGGAAGTAAGAAGAGAGTTAATGTAGCATTATGAGTAAGATGTGATACATGGATGATAACAGTTGATAAAAAAGATGAATGTATTACAAAATCTATAGTCAAATGAAGGAAAAGCCAAAAGGTGAAAGGCCTTGAGACAACAAAAGTGTACAGGCCATAAAGTCACATCCTCATTTCGAGAAATAAGTTTGTGACTCCAACGCGATTACCAGAAGGAAACGTTAGACCCAGAGTAATAGAAATCAATATGGATTGGTGAACAAGATAAACTAAACATGAATTAGGAATTGAGTGATTTGATAATAGTCGACATCATAAGAATTTCAGATTTCATTCCGGTGGTAATAGAATAGATAACAGAAGAAGATTCATGAGAAATTTAAAGAATGGTCATTCAGGAAAACGCTTCCCTAAAGAAAGAAATGGTTAAGCTTAAGGGACTGTATGTTCCAGTTATACTAAGTGTCACCCTCGTGAGTAAGGAATTTTATTATACTTGGTACAAAAGGATTACTACAAGGCGAGTAAGGGTCATCGATGATGTGAAAAGACACTAAAGATGAAGAGGTGAAATATCTATAGGTAGATCATTGTAGCTCTAAACCTTAGTACTTCCCTATGGGGGGGGGGGATATGGAATGATGTGGCATAAAGGTCAGAATTAAGTAGTTCTAGTAACTATGCAATGGTAAAGGAAGAATGCGATAAACATGAGAAAGGAAGTAGATTGCACTTATTCGCATCCTACAGATATGCCACAATTCCAGAACATTATGCAAGCACTACGTCAAGGAAAGGAAGTAAGGGTTCTTACCCGGAATGTTATGGATAATAAGGAGCCAGTGTGAGAGGTAAGTTAAGAAAAAGGAAATAACCCAAGATAATTACACAGAATATTGATACAAGAATGAGCCAACGAATAATTAGTAGTTGATTCAGGAAGAGCCTAGCTATGGCAAGATAAGAGGTTGCACACAAATCAGCAGGTCGTACAAGATAAACACAGTAAAACCCAATATAGTGAATTCAGCTTCGCAGTAATGTCATTATAATACCTGAGATATATTCAGATAGGAGTCAGGGTAGTTAAAGGTACTGTATGAATGTTACGGGAATAAAAGAAAGTGCCATTAGAAGACAGTCAAAATATCAGTTCAGAAGCATACCCACAAGCATAAGGGTGTGGAGGTAAGTAACTACGGATAATTATAGGCAAGGAAGGACATCAAAAGGTCCGTCGAGTATACGATGTAATAAGCTCGTATCTTTACAAGAGTCAGAGGGTCCTCTCTAAATACTACAACAAAAAAATTAGCTGAAGAAATAAGGAAGAAGGCTTCAACCTAAGCTCAGTGACCTAAAGAGGAAATGGTCATGTAAAAACAATCTCACTACGTCATTATAAGCACTCCAAAAGAAAGTGGCACCTACCGTAGCTAATGAACAGAAAGTAAAATCAAAAGTAATATTCGAGATCATATGATTTGCACAAAACTCCGGTATGTGTGGGAACTAAGATAAGCTAAGTATGCATGCAACAAGGGGGCAGAAAGACCAAAAAAAGTAATAGCTTGCGTTTGAAGAAAGCTGAGATGGAACAAAAAGAATTATTCGATTAATGATCCAGAGTTAGTTATGTTACGAACGCAATTAAGAGTTTGGAGTTTTATATATGCAGCATATACAGTCGTGGAAGATTCCAATATAAGTTAAAAGAAAGAATTGAGCCCAGGTCATAGACGAAGGATTGAATTGTTAAAGGATTGTATCATGGATATACCATAGCACCCATGAAAGGCTAAAAGTAATAACTAAAACCATGACCGCAGATCGGAAAATAACTTAAGCCTACATAAAGGTTGATCGGAAGAAAAAGGAAACTAAAGAGTTACATCAACTAAGTAAATCAGGAGTTTGATTACTGAACCCAGAAAATTATGGACATAGTAATTGAGAACATTGCAGGATCACTCTTAATATCAGAGGTACAAGAGAGACAATACATTATCCATATTTTGTAACGGCTGTACGATAAATCCAGTTAGAAGTGTACCAGCCTCATAATAAGTCAATATGAAGCTCTCACCGAATCATGTAAAGAGGTGCAATTGTTATAATAGAAGTTGAAGTTGCGGATATGAATTATACCTATGTGGAAAAGAGGTCATGAGAGATATAGAAGATGTGATGTGAGATTTTAAGGTAAGTAAGGTAAAGGTGAATAACGTACGAGATACTTAAATACAGAAGGTTGTGAATAGTTCGTACTTCTAACAAAAGGCTAGAGGCACTGGGATTCAATATTCATGAATGATAACGGCATCGTCAGTGGCATATCTTCCAACCTATGGTTTCTAAAGATCGAGAGGTCTAGTTAAGAAAGTAAAGGAGAGTTACAAATGATGCGATGTCTCACTTGATGTTCCAGGATAACACAAGGAAATCTATGGTGCAAGCAAGTTGAAGGAAGGTTGCGAGTAATATAAATAGATATGTATAGGACGCAAGCTAAAGTATAGTAAAGTGACAAAGTTTTATGACAAGAATAAGAGTGAGAAAGGGCGAGGGAGAAGGTGACGAGAATGAATAAGTCCTCGGGAGTAAGCCCATGAAAACAAGAGAGCTAATGGTTTCTCTAAGTTATAGAAAGTTCAATATAGCATGAATGAACCCAAAGGAGTCTAAGACTAATGATATCTAGAAAAAAATGGAATGTTTCCCTGGTAGTGGAATGAGGGTGTGATTGTAATAGATAAAGGATGACGTTTGGGCCTTCGGAGTAACGATTTGAAGAGGATTTCATGGATTGTACATAATTAAAAATGTAGGGTGAATCACATTGGGATGCTATAAAATATGATTATTGAATTATAGTATCGCCCCTAAGTGGATCAGGAAAATCACTTCAAATATTCCTCGATAAAGCATAAGCCCTAGTGGCAATGTATTATGTAAGAAGTTTCAAGTTATCAATGGAAGATTGTAGATGAACATTAAGGTGAATCGACAATGGATGGATAAAATTTACAAAGTACAAGATGAGATTAGAAAATCATTCTCAAGATGAACAGTAATGAAGAAGCGTTAAAACACTTAACTTTATGCATAGAGGATAAGCAACAAGAGTAACCTGGAGTTTGGTCGCAGACTTCAGTAACAATAATTCGGAGTAAGAGTTATGGTATAGTATGGACTACTTAGATGTATTAAAGCTAATGACGCCCAGAGGGACAGCTTCACATAATTTTGTATATGCTCACAAAGTAAGGCGTAGAGATTGGCTAAGAGCTGGAGGAAAGGGGAGAGAAGTGTCGCATAGGTGCACATACAAAGTTAGAGTCGTACAGGCTGCATGATAGAAGGTAGCAATAGTTACGAGATTAGAATGATTCCGACAACAAGTTGTTATGTGAGGAAAAGGCTTGAAGGGGGGGGAATGCCCTAGCCGTTGGATTTATTCAAAGAACAGTTGTCTAAATGGAAAGGAGAATATTAAAGTATTCGCAAGAGCTATGGGTTATGAGAATGATAAGTGCATCAGTCAACATTCAAGGACGAATGTTCCAAAGGGGAAAATGATTTTATACCACATGTTTTCGTACTTGAAAGTGCACCATGAATAAATTAATGGAAGCTCGGAAATGAGATGTTACATCCCGCATTTTCGCACGATAAAGTTTCGTCGTAAGTTAATCGACGTAAGTTTGTGAATGAGATTATTGTAAGATTATAAGTATTATGCTATTTCAAACAAGTGATGAGTAAATTCGTGAAGGTGAGAGGATAAGAAAATCGAAAAAATGAATTTCGTCGAAATTTGACATTTTGGGGTAAAATACAGTTTAAGCTATAATACCCCGTAGTGCCATACAATATACCACATGGCCATGATAATATGATGTATAAAGTGTATTAAAAATGAGTAGTATTTTAAGTAATTTGAGACAATTCTTAATTATGTGGATAATCGGATAATTATTGATTTTAGTAGGAGATTAATAATTAGTGAATAATTCATTAGGATCTTGGATTGGATAAGCCTAAGAGGCAACAATGTGGCAGCGAGTAGTGATTAAATAATGACTAAGAAAGTCTTGAAATCTAGGTGGAAAGATTTGGGAATTGTTTGGCCAAGTAATCCAAAAAGTGGAGCCCACTCCTTTTGATAAAGATATAACCTCCCTACATCATTAGATGAAACATGGAAATGCTTGGCAAAGTGACGGATTGAACTAAAAAAATTCGTTTGAGACTTCATAATGCAATAAACCATGAAATATGCAATTATAACAGAGTACGATGCAATCTTTCTCAAGAATATCATACGGATTTTCCCCTACTTCGATCTTGCTGTTACATGCTGTCACAATTGAAATGTGTTATAGGGATTGTCAAGAAAATTGACTTAGGTATGTTAAGGTTATCCCTTCTTTATTTTTAGCATAATCTATACGACACGAACGAAACGAGCAAATGCACAAATTCCATAAATGACTATATTCATAGAAATACTAGAGATGCTTATGTTCTCGATTGCCCATGTCTCATATTATTCTAACATATGTTCGTGGTTCTCAAAAAATACGTAAGTTAATAAAGTTTTTTTCATGATATTAATCAGAGGTATAATTGTCTTATGACGTACCGAGAGGTTTTATTAAGGTATTTCATATGCATTTCATATATTTATACATTCACATTGACCCATGACCAGATGGTGTTATATACGCGTATATATGTATATGTGATATGGGAAAAGGTTACGACGTTATATATGCATGACCACCTGGTCAGCTGGTATACATTGATGATTTGCCCACAAAGGCCGAGATGATATGATGGGATGCCCTTAGAGACTTGAGGATGTTATGAACACATGCACCTATGCACGACATGACATTCATACGCATATGCATGACACTATAAGTATTTCATGATTTACAGATCTATTCAGACTTACAGGTAGAGTCACTTACTCTATATTTCTTCCTTGTCTTTTATATACTTATTTATGTGCCTTACATACTCGGTACATTATTCATACTGATGTCCTTTTTCCTGGCGACGCTGCGTTTCATGCCCCCAGGTCCCGATAGACAGGTCGAGCGTCCTCCAAGTAGGCTGTCAGCTCAGCGGAAGATGTTGGTGCGCTCCATTTCCTCCGGAGTTGCTTGTTTGGTCAAGTATGATTTAGACGTATATTGTTTAGTATGGTGGGGCCCTATCCCGACCTTTATGGTATTTATCTACTCTTAGAGGCTTGTAGACATATGTCATGTACGTAAAAGATTGTATGGCCTTATCGGCTTATGTTTAGTGTACGAATGATCATTTTGGTCTTATAGGACCGTATGCCTTATGTATAAGTTGGCATTACATGTTTTGTTCTAGCTATCCTACGGTAGCCCTTCCGCCTCATTTACATGTGATAGCATGATACGAAAAGATATATTATGTTGGTACTCGGTTGAATAAGGTACCAGGTGCCCGTTGCGGCCCATCAGTTTGGGTCGTGACAGAATAATCGACTGCAAGGATGGAAAACTAAATTTCTATCACAGTAGTTATACAACCATAGTTAAACCCGTTATAAATGTTATTCCCACATATGCCATGCAACACAACCTTCTCCCACCTAAATTTATTCACAATTGTTGATCGCATCCAATGTCGATTACTTTAGGGCTCTACTGCCTCGCACCACAAAATCATTTAATCCATTGGGATGCAGTTACTACCCCCGAAAAAACTTGGCAGTTAAGGCATCCCAAAAAACATACAAAAAATATTGCTATACTTGCCAGTTTAACCTGGCGTATTCCACGAATCTTCATCATTTATGGACGTACTCTAATCTTACAAGGAAAGTATTGCCTCCCATGATCACACTTTCCCACAACCTTTAAATTCACCACGAAACCCACTGACTCATTCATTTGGAAGAGTATGTCTAAGGCTACTCCCATATGTCATGCTAGAACTACATGGAACATTTCCAATAGTAAAAAAACTTTGCCTATGGTATGATCACTGGATTACCCCAAACCTAACCCTTCGCCGGTTAATTCAAGGCCCTCTGACCTACCATGAACATGCTATTAATCTCAACCAAATCCACGTACGTCGGACCTGCAATGTAGCTTTCATTTCCTTAGAATTCCCCACCCACAATAAATTACTCATTCAAAATACCTACATTCCTGATCACCCTAACATTGATGACACCCCTCACTAGTCTCCTTCATCCAAAGGTGCACTCTCCACCAATTCCTCCTACCATCTTTTTCTTTATTCTACCAATATTCACCTATTTCATTTTCCCCGTTAATGGATTTGGCACACTTCCACCCTCCCCAAGATTAAGCATTTTTTATGGCTTCTCATTCATCATAAACTACCTACAGCGTCCCTACTTCACTATAGAAAAATCCATCCTGACGCCCTCTACAAAGTATGTGTCCATAATGAAGACATTTTTCATGTGTTCCTCATCTGCCCACCTACCATCCATATATGGTGCACTTTTAATATCATTATCCCACCTAATGACCATCTTCATCATTTACAAAATCGTTGCACTTCCGATAATTTGATTCCTTCTACACCCACAAACTTAATCCCACTTTTATTTCAACTCCCTTCATACTATGGTACCTCTGGCTTAATCGTAATAACAACCTCTTCAACCACTATAACCACCCGGTTCCTTCTAACCTTATTTCAATTCAACTAGCTGAATTTTCTTACATTGCCACTATTGCACACTATTTTGCACTAGTCAAGACATGATTCAACTTGTGGTTTCTTTGTTGTTGATGAAGGAGAGTCGCCACCTAATATTTAAAGGTATACTAGGGTATCTATTTAATTACTACTTTATATTCATTACAGGTCTGCAAACCGGTATGGGTAAGGGTTTTTGTTCTTCTAAAGGAAAGGTGTAACGCCCCCCCTTAAAATCTACCTGATATAGATACATAGGACATAGACTAATTTAAACGCTCGGTTATTTATACTATGCTTAATTACCACTAAGGAATGATTTACTACATGTTAAAATGAGTACATATAAGACTTTAGAAGGGGTGTAGGATTATAAAGAGTTATTGAAAGTTAAGAGGGTTTTGAAAGTAGTCTAGGTTTTAAGGCTAGTGATTATTAAATCATGAGTAAGTACTTTGAAGGATAGATGCTAAATTAATCTTAAGAGTTGTTTGTAAGAAACATGATTTTCAGATGTACTTTGGCTTTTCTAAAAAAGAAGATCTAAAGAAGCGAATCTTTGGAAATTCATTTGAGACTGTCTGTTACTGCTTTTTTTATGAAAATTTGATTTCATTCCTTGTTAGTGAAAATCAGTGATTCTTTACTAATTTTATTTGGAAATAGGCTGCCGTTCTGATTAAGGAACTGAGCTTCAAAATCCTTAAGAAAAAGTGAGTGTGCAAGATGAAAATTTATAATTAACAGGAGGCGAAGATTAATTACTAACTATTCTTTTTAAGTCCTATATTAATTAAGGTTTTCATGTGTTCCATGTAATGCTAGAGCTTAAAAGAAAAACATATAATCTAAATATATGAGTGTTAAGTACAAGAGGACCTCATATGATAAAAACAACAACAAGGGAAGTAAGCGAAAGATGATGAAAGCAATAAACTAAGCTATGAAAATGAAGAACAGTAACGGAAGAGTCAGGGATAGATGACTGAACTTTGATGATTGGGCCCCAACAAGGTAGGTCCAACGACTTGAGAGATGTGGCCATGGCAAGACTGGACTCTTCAAAAATGCAACAAGAGCTAGTTTGGGCCTGAGTTCTTTAAGAACTCAGCAGGCCCAAATGCCCAAAAGAACAAAGAAGGTCTTAGAAATATACTCCATATTCTTAGCAAATTCTAATACACATGAAAGGTATATAAACAAATAATTAAAACAAACAAATGATCAATATTATGAGAAATTATATTTTAATGTAGTGGTTTTTCTTAGCAAATAATTCACATTGAAAATATTTTGTTGTCATTAAACATTAAACCCTTAATGAATTAAATGTGTCAATGAATTAAGGGCTAAGGAGGAAGATCCACCGAGGTCGATGCTCCCTTTGGATCCCCCGACACTTCAAAGTTCCCAAGTGACTCAAGGTCTAGGGCAATACTTGTGTCGTGGAGGGCAGCCCAACCTAGAGTAGAATTCTGCTTCTAAATACCCTAAAACACTAACAACATATTTTTCTTATGAGTTTTAGTGCGAATGGGGCCCTTCTAATGTAAATTAAACGCTACAGTATTACCTATAAAAAACTATATACCTTCTTTCTTATCATATAAACATATAGATTATACTGGATGACCAAACAAACATATGTATCACATGAAAGAAAAAATCTGATTCTGAAACTCATATAGGTGAACATCGTAAACATCCCAAACATGTTACATCAGTCCCAATTTAGAGTGAGGAAATACTCTAAAGAAAGATAAAGTTATACAACAACAACTCAACGTATATAGGGGTTTCTTGTGTATGGTAAACCTGGTGTGAACTAGCTGACTTTGTTTTCATCACATACATAGGTTGGTACAGCTACATTAATACTTTTAAAGAGATTGAGTAATGTAAATTCATGCAACATAGTCATGACTAGTCACTTTTCTGTGGCTGTTAAAGACATCTAGGACATGATCAAGGCTTTCAACAAATGTATAATCTACAGACCATAACAGGGAGTTCCTAAGGATTTTTACAAATCATACTCCTAATAAATCATCAAGTTCGGATAACATTAGCCAGGATCCTTATGAGACTTTAGGAGTTAGACTTGGTTTAAAGTTATCAAAAGAACAAGGATTATGGCAGTTTTGGACAAGATATATAATCAGGAACTAAACAAGAACATGCAACACTCGGTCAGATGCTTAAACATTTCAAATGTAGTGATGATTCTTATGGAAACAGGGGAAAACCAAACACATTTTTGAGAGTTGAATTAAGAAAAAGGTTATAGATAAGGAAAATGCACTACATCAAGACAACTTTAACTCAAAACTTAATTCTAAGTCAGTACATGAATACAGGGATGTTTATGCTTCTCATTTTTACAAGTTAACACTTAACTAGGGCAGAGTGACTGGGTTATTTAAAAGATAAAGATGTGTGCTAGCTTTTCAAAAGATGCATGATGATTCTAAAGATAAGATGTAGGAGATATAATAATAAATAATCATGATACTGAGGATGTTAAATAATCAAAAAGATGTTAAGCTCAGTTTGTCCATTTACCATTTCTTTATAACAGAAAGAAAAGAACATAATCGTAATAACATTATGAGAAAAGATGACATAGCCTTAACATATGTGTATAATAGGATTACAGAGAGAAGATATGAGAGGTTTAGTTCAAACAATATCATGTTAACATAAGCAACAAGCAACAAAATAAAATGAAATATCATAGTAGCAACACAAAAATAGTCTAACGGACATGAGCAAGGAAATAAGATATAAACACTTAGAGTTCCTGGTTAAGATTAAATGGTAGGAGATATAAACTGAAACACCTTAAGATTCATTCAATCATAATTGTCAGAATATAGATTCAATTTCAGAAACTCACAAGCTACAAAAATTCAACAGGCAAGGATAAATGTTATTGTATGCCAACAAAGCTTATAAGGTTCATGTGAACATATAACAACTTAAGCATGTAGATTGTTGGAACTCAGGGAATAAGATCAGTAAGATTCAATCATATGGTTTAATCAACCGTCATATAAAGACTCATAGCAAGAAAACTAATCACAAGTAGTCATTAAACTAACAGATCACAAATATTAACATATTAAACACCATAGAACAACTATAATAGACAGAACCTAACTTCACATACTTGTATTATTCAAAGAAACGAACAAAAGAGAATAATGAGAGAGGTGCATGAATTTTTGAGGGCAGCATACCAAGTGAGAGCTCTTTTCAGCTTCTTAATATCGCAGAACACTAGAGTTTGGACCAATGATAATACTTGTGGAAAAGGAAAATAAAAACAAAGAGGAACCTAAGGCTAAACTTCTCAATATTTTTTTTGTGTGTGTATCTCTTTAGTGTTAGGTCTTAGTTCTTAGGTTATCTCTTGTTAGGTGAAAGCATGGAAATCCCCATTTTATATTGACATTCAATGCTTTAGGGTTTCAGGATTCAAACTAAGATAGTGGAAGATGACTCATGATAATGATGATAGCAAATTGAGTGAAAGTCAAAAGACAGAGAGGGAGAATTCAGTATTGAATTAACTTGAGAGGAGGGTAATTGGTTGTTGAAACTTTGAACCAGCGGACAAACACCTAAAACCCGTAGGTCACTGTGTTTGACCTATAGGTATAAGATTCCATGATGATTTTTTGAAGAATGTTTCATGCATGCTCCGATTTGACAAAGCATGAGGAACATCAGAGAATTGAAATTATGTCTTTGGGTCTAGGGTTTCGAGATTCGGAGGTTTAAATTTTGTGATTAAAAAAGGAATTTGCAGCAGGATTCACGGATTTCGGGAGGCAAGAGGTGATTTCAGGATCCAATTTGAAAGATCATAACAAAGCTCAGGCGATTTGAGCTTTCATATTTGAGTCTAAGGTTAAGATTTGGGGATTTTGAATTTGTGTCATGAAATAAGAATTAAATCGACGAGAATCACGGATTTAGAAGGCAAAGGAGATGAAGTCTCCGATCAATTTGTGACCTTGCACTAGTTTGTGCAAGATTTATGACTGATGTAGCTCGTGAGGTTGAGAGAAAAGAGAGGAGAAAAGGAAATAGAGGTGGCCATGTATCTGAGTGAGATGATTAGGGTTTGGGGAGGGAGTTTTGTCGTCTCTAAGTTATGAGTGAGAGATAATATTTGGTCGCTGAATCTAATGATCAACGGACCTGATAATTTGGGCATTAAAGAATAAAGGATGTAAAAAGTTACGGTCGTTGGTGTCTCGATCCAAAATCCACTATAGGTCGTGATGGCGCCCAACGTCCCCGTTAGGCAAGGAAACGATGAACTAAGAACTTAATTATTCATTTTTTTAAAAATTTAAATCATAAATCTTGTTAGGTGGAGACATAAAATTGCACTAAAGTCATAGATAAATACAATTCAAATAATATAAAAGTAAAGTTTATCGAGGTTAAGAAAACCATAAACAAATTATAGAACATCCCAAAACCCGGTGTAACAAGTGTATGAGCATCTACTAGAAAGTACAATAATAATACAACATTTATTCGGAATGTAAAAAAGATAGGATAAATTAAATAGTACGATGGAGACTTTGTGGGCTGGGATATGTAGCCTAGAGTGCAGCTTACTATAAAGTCTTCTCGACAACTGCGCCTACGCGCCAAAATGACCACTATTTGAACCTGTCAGATCCTGCACATTTAGTGCAGAATTATAGCATGAGTACGTAAATCAACGCGTACCCTATAATTATCTAGCCTAACCCCAGAGAAGTAGTGACGACGGGTTGATGTCGACTCTTACTAGAGGTCTAATATAATAAAGTAATGGAATAAATCATATGCAGATGTGAAGCACACAACAATAATGGGGTAAATTTGTATGTTACCTGATCTTCCAAATATTTCTCTTAAAGTATGAATTTCTCAGTCATGTATTCTACCTCAAGAACTCAGATGTATCAAGTGCCAATATCAAACGGATAAGAAATGCCATATAAAATGCCCGACATCAGTGGAAAGATAATCTCGTGAATTTTCAGACTGCCAGCGATAATGCACGATTATGTTGAGGTTGTTCGGCCCGATCCAAAATAATGTGTACACTGTCGAAGGTCGTGCAACACGAATTATAGACGCATATATTATACTGCGAAGGGGTTTGGTCTGCTCCACAAGAAAGGACGGGAATTATCGAATTACGAGACACATGCTTACAATACAGTACATGAGCATAAAGTGAATATAACCTTTACCGTTTCTCAAATAACTCGTCAAAAACTCAAGGTGATAAGCCTCGTCCTAATATATATATATATATATATATATATATATATATATATATATATATATATATATATATATATATATATATATATATGGATTTCTAAATCAACTTCAATTATAAATTCAACTAATTAAGACGAATGAGTTCAAATAATTCAAATATTACATGATAAAGTCCTAAGTCTAACCGGAGATAAACATGCTTTAGCACGTACGAAATCTCATCACCTCGTGCGAATTTAGCACCCACAATGAGTAGCACATAATAATTACATCACCTAGGGGATAGCTCCCCTCTCACAAGGTTAGACCTGAGACTTACCTCGCTTCAAAGTTCCATAACCAGCTTCGACGCCTCTCCAACACCTCAACTCACAGCCAAATGTTCCAAAACTAGTCAAACAACGTGTAAATCAATCAAAATATAATCCAATGCTTACAATTTAACAATTTATAATGATTCCCAACTCCGCTCGAAAAGTCAATAAAGTCAATTCTCAAGCCCACGTGCCTGGATTCCAAAAATGTTTGAAGATAAACTTTACCCAAAACACTACGAACTCAAATATATAATTTATTCCTAATTCCATGTCCAATTTCCTGGTAAAAGTCCAAAAATACCAATTCTAGGTTTCTTTCAGAATCTTACAATTTCAACTAATTTCCATGTTTAAATCCTAGTAGAATCCATATAGTTAGCTAACAATAGGCGGGAATTACTTACCTTGCAATAGATAATGAAAATATCCCCTTTCAACTCTCCAAAAATCGCCCAAACTAAGAGAGAAATGAGTGAAATGAGTAAAATCCCGATTTAAAATGTAACGACCCGGTCGGTCGTTCCGTGAGATTTACCCCGTTTTCCCCATTTCTGCATTTGTCATATATTTCTTAGCCTGTTTATGTTGTGTTGGGTCAGTTGGTTTGGGTCCGGAGTGGTCATGGTGAGAATTGAGGCATTTAGTCTCCTAAAGTAGCCTAATAGTTGAGAAAGTCAACTGAGAGTTGACTTATTGGTAAACGACCTCGAAATATAGATTATATGGCTCGAATAGATTCTTAGGTTATTTGGGACATAGTAGTGTGTTCGGAATGAAGTGTTGATGTCCGGTGTAGAATTAGGCTTGAATTGGCGAAAGTTAGTTTTTGGCAATTTTCGGTCGGAAGTGGAAAATAGGCTATCGGGGTTGGAATGAATTCCGGAAGTTGGAATAGGTCCGTAATTTCATTTTGGCTATGTGTGCAAACTTTCAGGTCAATCAGAGGTGTTTTGGTTGATTTCGGCGTAGTTGGCGAAATTTGGAAGTTTCAAAGTTCATAGGCTTGAATTCGATGTAATTTTGGTGTTTTCATGTAGTTTTTGGGGTTTCGAAGGATCGACTAAGTTATAATAATGCTATGGGGTTTGTTGGTATGTTTGGTTGGGGCCCCGAGGGGCTCGGGATTGATTTCGGATGGTCGGCGGAGTGTTGAACTTGGAAAATATGCAGCAAATGGCTGTTGGTGTAAGTTTCTGGTGTTGGCCACACCTGTGGATGGGTAGCCGCAGGTGCAACATCGCAGGTGCGAAAGCCCATGCGCAGGTGCGAATGGGGGATAGGCAGGTGAATCCGCAGGTGCAAAGAGTTGGTCGCACCTGCGAAGCCGCAGGTGCGGAGAAGTGGCCGTAGGTGCGAGAATTGGTCCGTTAGTGGGATTTCGCAGGTGCGCACCTGGGACCGCAGGTGCGATTAAAAGTCCGTGTGCGGATTTGCTGGGCAGAACAATATAAAAGAGACCTCCGTGAAATTTTATTCATCTCACAATTGTTGCATGCGGTTGGAGCTCATTTGAAGGCAATTTGAAGAGGGAATTCGTGGTTCTTCATTGGAGGTAAGTTCCCGGGTTATTAAAATCATTTCTATGCTATTTTTTTCGGATTAGGCTTTTAATTTGAAGGATTAAAGTAGAAAAAGGTTGGGAAAAATGGGTAAGGATTGGAAAAGTTCTTTTGGCAATTTAGGTAGGCAATTGTGGTCTGATTGTGGTGTTTTTGGTATGTGTAGAATCGTGGGAGGTCGAGGTTTCTAGTGATGTAAAATTTATCGAATTCCGAGACGTGGGCCCGGGGCTCGGGTTTGGCCGAATTTCGAGGTTCTTGTGTAATTTGATAGTTTTCTATTGGGTTGTGTTCCTTTAGTATATATTATTGATGTTAAACTGGTTTTGGCTAGATTCGGAGCAATCAGGAGCCAATTTGAGGGGAAAGAGCGGACTAGCGTTGTGGCCCGGTAAAGGTAAGTAATGGTTATAAATCTTGTCCTGAGGGTATGAAACCCCGGACTTCATTTTTCTCATTGATTTTAGAATGGCGCACATGTCGAATGACGAGTATGTGGCACACACTAATTTTTGGATTGGACTTGCCCCTCTCCGCGGCAACTATTGAGTTGCATATTTTACTCAAAACCTTATGTTAAATTATGTTCTAAATATTGTAGAAATATTTGGGCTATAAGCCGTGTTTGGGGCCTCGTGCTGATTTCTTAAGACCCCTTAGGGGCTTTTTTTTACTGATGTTTTCCTTACTATTTAGACCCCTCTTTATGATTTACTTCATTTTCATATTAAATCTTTCGATTTGAAGTTGTTGAAAATATACATTTTTCAAAGGATTTTTCTGAAATTGGTTTTATGGCATGATGATATCATATATCTTTGTTTATACTGTTGGAAAGAAAGGCTGTGTATATTGTGAATTGATGATATTGATTTTTATGTGTTTCTTGCCGCTTAGACTTGATTTATTTTCATTACTACTGAGTTGGCATACTCACATTACTCCCTGCACCTCTGTGTGCAGATTCAGGTGCAGATACCTAGCATTAGCTATCTATTCCATGTGGAGCCAGAGTGCGGGATATAGAGGTAGATGTTCAGCGTCCGCAACATCTCTGTTTTCCCTTCTTGTTGTATCTAGCTATTTATTCAGAGGTTTTGTATTATAATAGTATACCTTTTTGGCTTATCTCTCTTAGATGCTCATGACATGTTAGCTCCGGGTTTTGGGGTTGGTTGAACTGTTTATTAGCCTAATGTATTTAGTAGATTCTGTATATCTTATGAAATGTTCAAAATTAGTTGGAATTTTTAAAGAAACTGTAAATATGTGATTGTTTGCTAGCCTAGTTCGACGATACGCGCAATCACAACCGGTTTGGGATTTGGAGTTGTGACAGTTTGGTATCAGAGCCTAGGTTACATAGGACTCAACGGTCATGAGAAGGTTCAGTAAAGTCTTGCGGATCGGTACAGAGACGTCTGTACTTAACTTTGAGAGACTGCCGAACTTTTAGGAAACATTTCTATCTTCATGAACTCTTTTGTGCTAATCTATTGATTCTTGAGATCTAAACTTACGTTGTTTCATTCTCTCATAGATGGTGAGGACACGCAATACCGATCAGAGTGACCATGTCACGACCCAAACCGATGGGCCGCGACGAGCACCTGGTACCTTACTCAACCGAGCACCAACGTAACGTATCTTTCTTATTACATCATCATATACACGTGACATACGAGCCTAATAGGCCAACATAATCATTTATAAACTCAAAACATAGGCCGACAAGGCCGTATAATCTTTCACGTACACGACATATGCTTACAAGCCTCTAAGAGTACATAAATGTCGTAAAGGTCGGGACAGAGTCCCGCTATACCAAACAATACACGTCTAAATCATACTAACCAAACAAGCGACTCCGAAGCAAATGAAGAGTACCAACATCTTTCGTTGAGCTGATATCCTACTTGGAGGGCTCTCGGCCTGTCTATCGGGACCTGCGGGCATGAAACGCAGCGTCCCCAGGCAAAAGGGACGTCAGTACGAATAATGTACCGAGTATGTAAGGCACATAAATAAGTACATAAGAAACATGGAAGAAATATAGAGTACATGACTCAACCTGTAAGCCTGAATAACTTTGTAAATCATAAATTACTTTTAGTGTCATGCATACGCGTATGAATGTCATGTCGTGCATAGGTACATGTTTCATAACATCATCAGCCTCTGAGGGTATCCAATCATATCATATCGGCCACTGTGGGCAACATCATCATCATATACCAACTGATCAGGTGGTGGTGCGTATATAACGCCGTAACCTTTCCCATATCCCATATACATATATATACATACATATATACGCGTATATTACACCGTTTGAATAATATTTCAGCCACTTTGGGCAACTTCATCATCATATACCAGCTGATCAGGTGGTGGTGGTTATATAACGCTGTAACCTTTTCCCATATCTCATATACATATATTTACATATATACGAGTATATAACTCCGTCTGAGTCATGGGTCAATGCACATGAATGCAATGCATGAAAAGTACGTTAATAAAATCTTTCGGAGTTTCATAAGACCATTTTGCTTTCAGTAATATCATAAAGTAAACTCTTTTCAACTTTCATATTTTTCTGAGACCCATGAACAGATGATAAAATATTATGACACATGGAAATTCAAGAACATAGATATCTCTAATACTTCTATGAATAAAGTCATTTACGGAATTTGTGCATTTGCACGTTTCGTTCGTATCGCATGGATCATGACAAAAGATAGAAGGGATAGCTTTAACATATCTGAGTCGATTCTCTGGACAATCCCTCTAACATATGTCTTTTGCCCGGATCAAAGTAGGGAAAAATACTTATAGTATTCTTGAAATAGATTGTACCGTACTCCCTTAGATGACGAGACCATAACTTTTACCAATAGAAAGGTATTACTGAACCTATAATTTCTTCTCAATCATATGTGTCTTACTAGTTAAAATTATAAACTGTACTTGGTCAACTTTTCCGTGGTTAAATTAGGTACTCGAATCGACATATACAATCTGAGAATGTTGGGGGACAATAAGTGCTTCTCAATATGAGAGTACATGGATGGATAGCTAGTTGTATTGTATGTGGAATGATTTCACAGTACAACTTTGAGAAAGCTCAAGGAACACACAACTAACTTGCACTGCATGCCTAAACTTGTAAAGGAACCGAATGTAATGATTCTTGGTTTATGGTTACATTTATCTCTTAACCAAATGAGATAAGGTGCTAAGTCTCTATATATTGACACCTTTCAAATTAAATTAAGATTCACTAATGGAATATGGGGGGCTTCCACGTTTTGGGGCCTAAGTTATCCAAAATATTTGGTTATTCCAAGATCTTAATTAATCTTCCACAAAAATATAACCATTAATTGCCCACATAATTAAGAATTATCTCTAACTTACTTAAAATACTACTCACTTTCAATACACTTTATATAACGTACTATCACGATCATATGGTACCTTGTATGGTACTTGTCCATAAGTATCAGGTATTATAACTCGACCCGTATTTTATCCCAAATCGGCCACCTTCAACAGAACTCATTTTCTTTAATTTGTGTACCCTTTATCCTTCATGACACTTACTTGTCGCTTGTTATAAATAGCAGATATACGTTAACCTCAAAATAATCTCATCCCGAATCTACGTGGATTAACTGAAAGACAAAACTTAACGTACAAAAGCGTGAGATGTAACCAATACTTTATAATCCCAAAATAAAGCTCATTCCCGAACTTACGTCGATTAACTTATGATAAAACTTCAACGTAGGAAAATGTGGTACGTAACATCTCATTTATGATCTTATATCAATTTACTTATGGCGTACTTCCACGTACGAAAATATGGGGTGTAACATCATTCCCACCTTTGGAACATTCGTGCTCGAATGTTGACTGATGCATTTATCATTCTTATAACCCATATCTCTCTCTTCATTTTCGTGGGCTTAATCTCGAGGGCTTATCTATTTTCGTCACCTTCTCACTTGCCCTTTCTTATCCTTACTCCTGTATTCCTACAATCTTGTCGCTCTACCATACTTTAGCCTGCGACCCATACATATCTATTTATACCGCTCACAACTTTCCTTCAACGTGCTTGCACCCTAGAGTTCCTTATGTTATTTTGGAACATTAAGCGAGACATCGCATCATCTCAGACTCTTCGTTACTCTTTTAACTAGACCTCTTGATACCTAGAAACCATAGGCTGGAAGATATGCCACTAATGGAACCACTATCCTTCCTAGATACTGAATCGTCGTGCTTCTAGCCTTTTATCCGAAGTATGGACTATTCACAATCTTCTCCATTTGAATATCTCGTACGTTGTTCACTTTTACCTTACCACCTTAAAATCTTGCATCGTATCTTCTATTTCATTCATGACCTCTCTCCTACATAGGTATAATTCACGTCCATAACTTGAACTTCTATTATAATACTTGCACCTATGGTGCCTATACAATTCGGTGGGAGATTCATACTGGCTTTTTATAAGGCTAGTACTTCTTCTAACTTGTTTTATCGTAGAGCCGTTATAGAATATGGTTGTTGTACTATCTCTCTTGTACCTTTGATATTAATATTAATTCTGCATTCGATTTTTATAGTTTTCTGGGTCCAATAATCAGACTCCTAATTTACTTCGTTGATGTAACTCTTTAGTTTCCTCATCCTTGTGATCAACCTTTATGTAGTCTTAAGCCATCTCCCTATTTGTGGCTCATGGTATTACTTCAGCCCTTCATGGGCGCTATGGAATATTCAGGATATAATCTCCTAACAATTCAATCCTTCTTCTAGGACTGCATGATTGCCAACATATATGATGCATGAATTATATTTCGAACTCTTAAATGCGTTCATAACGTAACTAACTCGGGACCATTGATCGAATAATTCCTTTCGTTCCTTCTTAGCTTTCTTTAGCATAAGCTATCACTGTTCCTGGTGTTTCTGCCCCCTTGTTGCATACATACTTAGCTTATCTTAGTTCCTACGCATGTCGGGGTTCTCTTGCAACTCACATCATCTCGAATATTATTTACTCCCCGTTCATTAGCCACAGTAGGTGCTACTTTCCTTTAGAGTTCTTACAATGTTGTATTGAGACTATTGTTATATGACCATTTTCTCCTTAGGTTACTGAGCTTAGGTTGAAGACTTCTTCCTTACTTCCTCAGCTAGTCTTTCATTGTAGTATTAAGGGAGGACCCTCTGAATCTTGTAAAGCTATGAGCTTATTAGATCGTATACTCGACAAAATTTTTTATGTCCTTCCTCACCTATAATTATCCGTGGTTACTTACCTCAATGCCCTTGTTCTTACAGGGTTGCTTCTGAACTTGATATTTTGACTGTCTTCCCAGTGACACTCTTTTATCCCCGACACTCATACGGTATCTTTAACTACCCCGACTCTTGTTTGAATATATATCTTTGAGTATTATAATGATATTCTTCGAGGCTGAATTCTCCATGTTGGGTTCTACTATGTTTATCTTACACGATCTGATGACTCGTCTGTAACCTCTTGTTTAGCCATAATTGGGATCTTCCTGACCAATTACTAACTACTCATTGGCCCATTCACATATCAATATTCCTCGTAATCTTTCTTAGGTTATTTCCTTCGTCTTAACTTATGTCTCGCACTGGATCCTTATTTATTAATAACAGCTCGGGCAGGAACCTTTACTTCCTCTCCTTGACGTCGTGCTTGCACAATATTGTTTAATCGTAGCGTATCTGTAAGATTTGGATAAGTTCCATCTCATTCATCTTTCATTTACCGCATTCTTCCTTTACCATTCCATAGTCACTAGAACCACTTAATTCTGACTTAATGCCACATTATTCCATATTCCCCCCTTTAGGGGTGTACTAAGACTTGAAGCTATGACGACCTGCCTATAGATGTTTTTCCTCTTCATCTTTGGCGTCCTTTCACATCACCAATGACCCTTAATTTCCTTGCGATAATCCTTCTGTATCAAGGATAACAAAATTCCCTACTCGTGAGGGTGACACTTAATGTAGCTGGTACCTACAGTCCCTTGAGCTTAACTTTGCTTACATTACTTGGTTTAGGGAAGTGTTTTCCAGAATGACCATTCTCTAATTTTCTCCTGAATCTTATTCTGTTGTCCATTCTACTACCGTTGGAACGAAATCTGAAATTCTTATGAGGCCGACTATTATCAAATCACCCAGTCCCTAATTTATGTTTAGTTTATCTTGCTCACCAATCCATATTGGTTTCTATTATTCAGGGGTTTTAAATTTTCCTTTAGGTAGTCGCACTGGAGTCACGAACTTGTTTCTTGAAATGAGGATATGACTTTATGGACTATACTCTTTTGTTGTCTCAAAGCCTATCACCTCTTGTCTTTTCCTTTACTTGACTATAGATTCTGTAATACTGTCATCTTTTTGATCTACCGTTGTCATCCACGTATCATATCATACTCATAATGCATTATTAACTCTTTTCTTATTTCCTGCTAACATTTATGCTTACCACTTTATTCTGAAAACTCGAACAAGACATTCTTTTGCTTTCAGCTTCCCTTTGCTCCATCCAGTGGCTCTTCAAGTTGCTTAATATCCTTGCTCTACTAGGGACGAGAGTCACACTAAGGTAATATTTATCCTTTCCAGGATTTCAGTGCCTATCTTCGAAATATTTTTTTTATCATGCTAGTATTCACATCTAATTGTAATATTAGCACATCTGTACTTTCCTTTGGAAATGTCAACTAATACAAACAATTCATTCACCATTTTTGGGTTACTCTAACCCCAACCGTATTTTGAGGTTCCGTCCTTTTCTTAAACTAAACCTGTTAACCCCCATAGGGCATTACTGAGAAAGGTGCGGCCAATTGTACATACCTCTGTTATTAATGAAGGTAACTCAAAAAGGTAATTTTTCTCTACATTTATTGTAGGTAATGTTCATCTCTACTAATTAGGTACCTCGTACCCTTCTTTACCTTGCTTCTCCTATTTTTTGAAGCTTGTACCTGCCTTTCGATTCTCTTATTCCTCACCTTAAGAGTGGATACACATTCTTACCTTAGGGATCCTTATCAAGAAGCTTGCACATCTTTCAGTACACCCATGATCTGCTAAAAACCTCACATTTACTTATCGTAGGCATCATACAAAAATTCAATTCCTCTGACTCAGCTTTTTCTCAACTCTCTCTTTTTCCAACCTTCTTTCCGGATATAAGTATCGTCTTATTACGAATAGAATAGAATTTCGAAATTTGAATTCGTATAAGTGAGCTCTACCAAACGATCTAGAGTAAGAAGAAAGAGTGACAATCCTAAATGCCATGTAGCCTCCTGCTTATAAGTGTGGTGCACGACACACCCATAAACAAAACTCTTCTAGACACGTCTTGTAGACTCCCTAGGACAGAACTGCTCTGATACAACTTTTATCACGACCCAAATCGATGGGCTGCGACGGGCACCCAGTACCTTACTCAACCGAGCACCAACGTAACATATATTTCTTATTACGTCATCATATACACGTGACATACGAGCCTAATAGGCCAACATAATCATTTATAAACTCAAAACATAGGCCGACAAGTCCGTACAATATTTCACGTACACGACATATGTCTACAAGCCTATAAGAGTACATAAATGTCGTAAAGGTCGGGACAAAGTCCCGCTATACCAAACAATACACGTCTAAATCATACTAACCAAACAAGCGACTCCGAAGCAAATGGAGCGTACCAACATCTTCCGTTGAATTGATAGACTACTTGGAGGGCTGTCGGCCTGTCTATCGGGACCTGCGGGCATGAAACACAGCATCCCCAGGCAAAAGGGACGTCAATATGAATAATGTACTGAGTATGTAAGGCACATAAATAAGTACATAAGAAACATGGAAGAAATATAGAGTACATGACTCAACCTGTAAGCCTGAATAACTTTGTAAATCATAAATTACTTTTAGCGTCATGCATATGCATATGAATGTCATGTCGTGCATAGGTACATGTTTCATAACATCATCAGCCTCTGAGGGCATCCCATCATATCATATCGGCCACTGTGGGCAAAATCATCATCGTATACCAGCTGATCAGGTGGTGGTGCGTATATAACGCCATAACCTTTCCCATATCCCATATACATATATATACATACATATATACGCGTATATAACGCCGTTTGAATATACATACATATATACGCGTATATAACGCCGTTTGAATCATATTTCAGCCACTGTGGGCAACATCATCATCATATACCAGCTGATCAGGTGGTGGTGCGTATATAACGCCGTAACCTTTCCCATATCCCATATACATATATATACATACATATATACTCGTATATAATGCCTTTTGAATATACATACATATATACGCATATATAACGCCGTTTGAATCATATTTCAGCCACTGTGGGCAACGTCATCATCATATACCAGCTGATCAGGTGGTGGTGCATATATAACGCCGTAACCTTTTCCCATATCCCATATACCTATATATTTACATATATACACGTATATAACACCGTCTGAGTCATGGGTCAATGCACATGAATGGAATGCATGAAAAGTACGTTAATAAAATCTTTCGGAGTTTCATAAGACCATTTTTCCTTTGAGTAATATCATAAAGTAAACTCTTTTCAACTTTCATATTTTTCTGAGACCAATGAACAGATGATAAAATATTATGACACATGGAAATTCAAGAACATAGATATCTCTAATACTTCTATGAATAGAGTCATTAATGAAATTTATGCATTTGCACGTTTCGTTCGTATTGTATGGATCATGCCAAAAGAAAGAAGGGATAGCCTTAACATACCTGAGTCAGTTCTCTGGACAATCCTCTAACATATGTCTTTTGCCCGGATCAAAGAAGGAAAAAATCCTTACAGTATTCTTGAGAAAGATTGTACCGTACTCCCTTAGATGACAAGACCATAACTCTTACCAATAGAAAGGGATTACCAAACCTATAATTTCTTCTCAATCATATGTGTCTTACTAGTTAAAATTATAAATTGTACTTGATCAACTTTTTAGTGGTTAAATTAGGTACTGGAATCGACATATACAATCTGAGAATGTTAGGGGACAAGAAGTGCTTCTCAATATGAGAGTACATGGACGGATAGCTAGTTGTATTGTATGTGGAATGATTTCACAATACAACTTTGAGAAAGCNGGGTCTGCCACGTTTTGGGGGCTAAGTTATCCAAAATATTTGATTATTCCAAGATCTTAATTAATTTTCCACAAAAAGATAATCATTAATTGCCCACATAATTAAGAATTATCTCTAACTTACTTAAAAAACTACTCACTTTTAATACACTTTATATAACATACTATCACGATCATATGGTACCTTGTATGGTACTAGTCCATAAGTATCGGGTATTATAACTCGGCCCGTATTTTATCCCAAATCATCCACCTTCAACAGAACTCATTTTCTTTAATTTGTGTGCCCTTTCTCCTTCATGACACTTACTTGTCGCTTGTTATAAATAGAAGACATACATTAACCTCAAAATAATCTCATCCCTCAATCTACGTGGATTAACTGAAAGACAAAACTTAACGTACAAAAGCGTGAGATGGAACAAATACTTTATAATCCCAAAATAAATCTATTCCCGAACTTACGTCGATTAACTTACGATGAATCTTCAACGTACGAAAATGTGGTATGTAACATCTCATTTCTAATCTTATATCAATTTACTTATGGAGTACTTCCACGTAAGAAAAATATGGGGTGTAATAGACCAGACACCAGCTAAACCAGCATGAGGTCGAGTCTGCGGTCGGGGCCGTGGTAGAGGTAGGGGGCCAGCCCGAGCAGCAGCCGGGACAGTACCACAGGATACCCCTATCGATCAGGATTAGGTTTCCGCCGATGGTGTTCCAGCAGGACAGGCTCAGGCACCGGCAGTGCCTATTATTATTCCGGGTCTTCAGGAGATCCTGTCTAAGATATTGACAGTGTGCACCAATTCGGCTCACGCAGTCGCCATGTCTTCTAGTTCCACCACAGCTCAGGCTGGGGGAGACAATCAGACCCAGTTGCCCGGACACCTGAGCAGGCTGCACAAGGTATTTAGGCACCGGGAGAAGCCCTAGCTCAGCCAGCTACTCCGGTCCAGGATTATGTGATCCCTGTTATGCTTGAGGACGAGCAGCGCAGGTCGGAGAGGTTCAATAGACTTCAGCCTCCGACTTTCAGCGGTACAGAGGGCGAGGATGCCTAGGGGTTTCTAGATAAGTGCCAGAGGATACTACGTACTACGGGTATATTGGAGACCAGTGCGGTCTCATTTGTTACATTTCAGTTTGCGGGTGCTGCCTTTACTTGGTGGGATTCATTCGAGAGGCGTAGTCCAGTTGGCTCAGCACCTCTCACCTGGCAGCAGTTCTCCACGATCATTTTGGAGAAGTATGTTCCTCAGTCCCACAGAGAGGAGCAGCGCATGCAGTTTGAGCAGCTGTGCCAAGGAGAGTTATCAGTTACTCAGTACGAGATGAGGTTTTCCGAGTTGGCTAGGCATGCTTCTGAGATTGTCCCTACTGATAGGGAGAGGGGGAGGAGGTTTGTAGGTTGTCTTACTTATCATCTCCGGCTATTTATGAATCTGGAGAGAGTATCAGGTGCTTTATTCGAGAAGGTTGTTGACATAGCTCGAGATATTGAGTCCGTTCATCGCTAGGAGAGGGAGGCCAAGAGGCCTCGTGGTTCGGGTAGTTCTAGTCGTGCTCCCTTCAGGGGGCAGTTTCAGCAAGGTAGGGGCCGTTATTTCAGGCCTCTTCAGTCAGCCCGCCCAGCGTATTGTGGTGCATCTTCGGGGCATGGTCCCTGTGGTTCTCAGTCAAGCCGTACTTCATTTGGTGCCCTCCCAGCACAGAGTGCAGCTAGATCACCCCCAGTTCAGAGTTCTCATATGCATGAGTCTTCTAGTGGCTGTTCTAGTGCCAGGGGTTTCTATCAGTCGCCGCCTCCAGCTCCAGGGAGTTTTTTTGAGTGTGGAGAGTTTGGGAACAGGTGGAGGCAGTGTCCCCATCGTCCCGGTGATTCTTCTCAGCAGAGGGGCCAATCCTCGACTTCATCTCCAGTTACTTCACCACCCGCCCAAGCAGCCATGGGTGGTAGTCATTCAGCCAGAGTCCGCCCTAGAGGGGGAGGTCGAGCAGGGGGAGGTCAGGCTCGCATGTATGCCTTTCCATCCAGGCCAGATGCTATGGCCTCAGATGCCGTGATCGCAGGTATTGTCTCAGTCTGTTGTCGAGATGCCTTGGCTTTATTGAACCTGGTTATACATATTCCTATGTTTCTTTATATTTCCCATTTTATGGATATGCCCCGTGAGTCTCTAGTCACCTCTGTTCATGTGTCGACTCCGGTGGGCGATATGTTATTGTGGACCGTGTGTATCGGTCGTGCATGATATCTATTGGGGGTTTGGAGACTCGAGTGGACCTACTGTTACTTAGCATGGTCGATTTTGATGTGATATTTAGCATGGATTGGGTATCTCCATGTCATGTTGTTCTTGATTGTCACGCTAAGACTGTGACCTTAACTATGCCAGGGTGTCCGAGGGTTGAGTGGAGAGGTTCTTCCAAGTATATTCCTAGCAGGGTGATTTCCTACCTGAAGGTTCAGCGCATGGTTGAAAAAGGGTGTTTATCTTATCTGGATTTTGTGAGGGATGTCAGTGGTGAGACTCCCGCTATTGATTCGGTTCCTGTGGTCCTTGACTTTCCGGATGTGTTTCCTGCAGACCTGCCAGGCATACCACCTGACAGGGATATTGATTTTGGTATTGCCTTGGTGTCAGGCACCCGGCCTATTTCTATTCCACCTTATCGTATGGCACCATCAGAGCTAAAGGAACTGAAGGAGCAACTTCAGGAACTCCTAGATAAGGGGTTCATTCGGCCTAGTGTGTCACCTTGGGGTGCACCGGTGTTGTTCGTGAAGAAGAAAGATGGGTCCATGCGTATGTTTATTGACTATCGGCAGCTGAACAGAGTTACGATGAAGAACCGGTATCCCTTGCCCCGTATTGATGACTTGTTTGACCAGCTTCAGGGAGCTAGAGTGTTTTCCAAGATTGACTTGACATCTGGGTATCATCAGTTGAAGATTCGGGATTCTGACATTCCGGAGACTACTTTTAGGACCAGATGGTCATTATGAGTTCCTAGTTATGTCATTTGGGCTGACGAATGCCCCAGCTGCATTCATGCAATTGATGAACAACGTGTTTCAACCTTACCTTGATTCTTTCGCTATTGTGTTCATTGATGACATCCTGGTTTATTCACGTAGCCAGGAAGAGCATGCTTAGCATTTGAGAGTTGTGTTACAGAGGTTGAGAGAGAAGAAGCTTTATGAAAAATTCTCCAAATGTGAGTTTTGGCTTGGTTCAGTAGCTTTCTTAGGGCACGTGGTGTCTAGTGAGGGTATTCAGGTTGATCCAAAGAAGATAGAGGCGGTGCAGAATTGCCCCAGACCGTCCTCAGCTACAGAAATTAGGAGTTTCCTTGGTTTGGCGGGATATTACCGTCACTTTGTGGAGGGATTATCTTCTATTGCTTCGCCTTTGACCATATGACCGAAAGGTCTCTCCATTCAGATGGTCTGATGAGTGTGAGAAGAGTTTTCAGAAGCTCAAGTCAGCATTGACCACAGCTCCGGTACTAGTTTTGCCTGCTGGTTCGGGTTCTTACGCAGTCTATTGTGCTGCTTCTAGAGTTGGTTTGGGAGCGGTATTGATGCAGGATGGTAGGGTGATTGCCTACGCGTCTAGACAGTTGAAGGTGAACGAGAAGAATTATCCAGTGCATGATCTTGAGTTAGCTGTCATTGTTCATGCCTTGAAGATTTGGCGGCATTATTTGTATGGAGTGCAGTGTGAGATTTTCACTGATCATCGTAGTTTGCAGTATCTGCTGAGGTAGAAGGATCTGAATTTACGTCAGAGGAGGTGGTTGGATCTTCTCAAGGATTATGACCTCACTATCTTATATCATCCGGGGAAGGCCAATGTAGTGGCCGATGCCCTGAGTCGCAGAGCAGAGAGTTTGGGGAGTCTAGCCTACCTTCCAGTAGTAGAGCGGCCATTAGCCCTTGATGTTCAGGCCTTAGCGGGTCAATTGGTGAGATTGGATCTATCATATCCCCCATGGGTATTGGCTTGTGTAGCCTCCAAGTCTTCTCTTTACGATCAGATTAGAGCACGCCAGTATGATGATCCATATTTTCTTGTTCTTCAGGACAGGGTCCGTCGCGGTGATTCCAGTGATGTGGTTATTAGTGATGATGAGGTCATGAGGATGCAGGGCCGGATTTGCGTGCCCAATGTAGATGGGCTTTGAGATTTGATTCTAGCGAAGGCCCATAGTTCGCGGTATTCCATCCATCCAGGTGCCGCAAAGATGTATCAGGATTTGAGGCAACATTACTGGTGGAGGCGGATGAAGAAAGATATTGTTGAGTTTGTGGCTCGGTGTCTCAACTGTCAGCGGGTAAAGTATGAGCACCAGAGACCAGGTGGATTGCTTCGGAGATTTGATATTCCAGAGTGGAAGTGTGAGCGTATTACCATGGACTTCGTAGTTGGACTCCCACGGACTTCGAGGAGGTTTGATGTTATATGGGTTATTGTGGATCGGCTGACCAAGTCCGCGCACTTCATTTTCCTGTTGGTACTACTTATTCTTTAGAGCGGTTAGCTGAGATTTATATCAGGGAGATTTTCCGATTGCATGGGGTTCCAATTTCTATCATTTCCGATAGAGGTACTCAGTTCACATCTCAGTTTTGAAGAGTCGTACAGAGAGAGTTGGGTACTCATGTGGAATTGAGCACAACTTTTCATCCTTAGATCGATGGGCAGTCAGAGCGTACCATTCAGACTTTGGAGGATATGTTGCGTGCTTGTGTGATTGACTTTGGTGGTTCATGGGACCAATTTCTGCCACTAGCGGAGTTTGCATATAATAACAACTATCAGTCGAGTATCCAGATGGCTCCGTATGAGGATTTATATGGTAGGAGGTGCAGATCTCTAGTTGGTTGGTTTGAGCCGGGCGAGGCTAGGCTATTGGTCACATACCTGGTTCAGGATGCGTTGGGTAAGGCAAAGTTAATTCAGGAGCGGCTTCGCACAGCGCAGTCTAGGCATAAGAGTTATCCGGACCGGAAGGTCCGAGATGTATCTTTCATGGTTGGGGATAAGGTGTGGCTGAATATGTCGCCCATTAAGGGTGTTATGAGATTTGGGAAGAGGGGAAAGCTGAGTCCCAGGTTCATTGGGCCATTTGAGGTGCTTCAGAGGGTTGGGGAGGTAGCTTATAGGCTTGTTATGCCTCCGAGTTGGTCGAGTATTCATCTGGTGTTCCACGTTTCGATGCTCCGAAAGCATGTTGGTGACCCGTCTCATGTTTTGGACTTCACCATGGTTTAGCTCGAGGGTGATATGTCATATGAGGTAGAGCCAGTAGCTATTTTGGGTCGACAGGTCAGGAAGCTAAGGTCTAAGGATATAGTTTTAGTGAAGGTTCAGTGGAGAGGGCAGCCGGTGGAGGATGCCACCTGGGAGACCGAGCGGGAGATGCGGGGCATATATCCTCACTTATTCAAGACTCTAGGTATGTTCTAGACTCGTTCGAGGACGAACGTTTGTTTAAGAGGGGAGGATGTAACGACCCGACCAGTCGTTCTGTGATATTTACCCCGTTTCCCCCATTTCTGTATTTGTCATATATTTCTCAGCCTGTTTATGTTGTGTTGGGTCAGTTGGTTTGGGTCCGAGTGGTCATGGTGAGAATTGAGGCATTTAGTCTCCTAAAGTAGCCTAATAGTTGAGAAAGTCAACTGAGAGTTGACTTATTGGTAAACGACCTCGGAATGCGGATTTTATGGCTCGGATAGCTTCGTTAGGTGATTTGGGACTTAGGAGTGTGTTTGTAATGAAGTTTTAATGTCCGGTGTAGAATTAGGCTTGAATTGGCGAAAGTTAGTTTTTGGCGATTTTCGATCGACAGTGGAAAATAAGCTATCGGGGTCGGAATGGGATTCCAGAAGTTGGAACAGGTCCGTAATGTCACTTTGGGTTTGTGTGCAAAATTTCAGGTCAATCGGAGGTGTTTTGGTTAGTTTCAGCGTAGTTGGCGAAATTTGGAAGTTTCAAAGTTCATAGGCTTGAATTTGATGTAATTTTGGTGTTTTCATGTAGTTTTTGGTGTTTCAATGGCTCGACTAAGTTAGAATAATGCTATGGGGTGTGTTGGTATGTTTGATTGGGGCCCCGAGGGGCTCGGGATTGATTTTGGATGGTTGGTGGAGTGTTGAACTTGGAAAATATGCAGCAAATGGCTGCTGGTGTAAGTTTCTGGTGTTGGCCGCACCTGCGGATGGGTAGCCGCAGGGCGAAAGGCCATGTGCAGGTGCGAAGGGAGGCTAGGTAGGGGAATCCGCAGGTGCGAGGAGTTGGCCGCACCTGCGAAGCCGCAGGTGTGAGAATTGGTCCGTTAGTGGGATTTCGCAGGTGCGTACCTGGGACCGCAGGTGCGGGTCCGCAGGTGCGGAATTGCTGGGAAGAACAGTATAAAAGAGGCCTCCGTGAAATTTTATTCATCTCACCATTGTTGCATGCGGTTGGAGCTCATTTGAAGGCAATTTGAAGAGGGAATTTGTGGTTCTTCAGTGGAGGTAAGTTCCCGGGTTATTAAAGTCGTTTCTATGCTATTTTGTTCGATTAGACTTGTAAATTGAAGGATTAAAGTAGAAAATGGTGGGGGAAAATTGGTGGCAGATTGGAAAATTCTTTTGGCAATTTGAGTAGGCAATTGTGGTCCAATTGTGGTGCTTTTGGTATGTGTAGAATCGTGGGAGGTCGAGGTTTCTAGTGATGTAAAATTTATCAAATTCCGAGACGTGGGCCCGGGGCTCGGGTTTGACCGAATTTTGAGATTCTTATGTAATTTGATAGTTTTCGATTGGGTTGTGTTCCTTTAGTATATATTAATGATGTTAAACTGGTTTTGGCTAGATTCGGAGCAATCGGGAGCCAATTTGAGGGGAAAGAGCATAACGGACTAGCGTTGTGGTCCGGTAGAGGTAAGTAATGGTTATAAATCTTGTCCTGAGGGCCTGGACTTCATATTTCTCACTGATTTAGAATGGCGCACATGTCGGATGACGAGTATGTAGCATGCACTAATTTTTGGATTGGACTAGGTCCTCCCCGCAGGCGACTAATGAGTTGCTCAAACCCTTATGTTAAATTATGTTCTAAATATTGTAGAAATATTTGGGCTATAAGCCGTGTTTGGGGCCTCGTGCCGATCTGTTTAGACCCCTTGGGGGCTTTTTTTTACTGATGTTTTCCTCACTATTTATTTATGATTTCACTCAGTCACATTGTGTTACTGTTTTCGAAACTCAGCCTGATTTACACTACTTGAGATTTAAAAATGATGTTTTGGGTCGAGTACCCCGTTTTACTGATTCGCCCGAGGGGATTTTGAGAGGTTCTACTGAGTGAGGCCGAGGGCCTGTTTGTGAGGATATGATACGCCACGAGGTGGCTTGATATTAGTGCTTGGGCTGAAGGAGTCCCTCCGGAGTCTGCACACACACCCAGTGAGCGCACCGAGTGCCAAGTGCTGAGTACCGAGTGACGAGTGATTGGGAGGCATGAGTGACTGTGAGGTATGCCCGAGGGGCTAATTATAAGTGATGGTGAGGTATGCCCGAGGGGCTGATTATGAGTTACTGTGAGGCATGCCCGAGGGGCTGATTATTATACATGTTATTTCCCGAGGGGCCTCTTTATGATTTACTTCATTTTCATATTAAATCTTTCGGTTTGAAGTTGTTGAAAATATACATTTCTCAAAGGTTTTTTCTGAAGTTGGTTTTAAGGCATGATGATTTCATATATCTATGTTTATAGTGTTGGAAAGAAAGGTTGTGTATATTGTGAATTGATGATATTGATTTTTATGTGTTTCTTGCCGATTAGACTTGATTTATTTTCATTACCACTGAGTTTTCGTACTCACATTACTCCCTGCACCCCTGTGTGGAGATTCAGGTGCAGATACCGAGCATTAGCTATCTATTCTGTGCGGAGCCGGAGTGTGGGATATAGAGGTAGTTGTTCAGCGTCCGCAACATCTCTGTTTTCCCTTCTTGTTGTATCTAGCTATTTATTCGGAGGTTTTGTATTATAATAGTATACCTTTTTGGCTTATCTCTCTTAAATGCTCATGACATATTGGCTCCGGGTTTTGGGGTTGGTTGAACTGTTTATTGGCCTAATGTATTTAGTAGATGTTGTATATCTTATGAAATGTTCGAAATTGGTTGGGATTTTTAAAGAATCATTAAATATGTGATTGTTGGCTAGCCTAGTTCCACGATAGGCTCCATCACGGTCGGTTTGGGATTTGGGGTCGTGACATAAAACAATCTGCCCAGGCCTCATCATTCATCGCGATCGCGAAGGCAAAAAGGTCACTGCCTCAAAATTTACTCTACGCATTCACGACCTTCATGTCGCGTTCCCGAAGACTATTGACCCTTCCATTCGCGTTCGCATTGGAAGCGTCACATTCGTGAAGGCTAAACGGCTCCAGGGTCCAGATCTAGTTCCTTCTCTGCGTTCGCGACCGCCATGTCGCATTCGCGTAGGTTCCTTAGGTCCTTCTCCGCATTTCGCGACCTTTCTGTCGCGTTCGCGATGAACAATTCCAGCATCCTTAAAAATCCTTCTTCGCAAACGCGTGACGTCTTTCACGTTCGCCAAGAACAAAACCAGACACCAGCAACCAACAACAGCAAATCATCTAAACTTGGTCTGAAACCATCATAAAACACACCCGAGTCTCCCGGAACCCCGCCCAGTCACACCAACCAGCTCCATAAAATAATAAGGACCTACTCGAGGCCTCAAATTATACCAAACAACATCAAAACTACCAATCGATGATCGAAACCTTCTTTAAACTTTCAAACATTCAAACTTCGTCGAACTCGTCCGAATTGCACCTAAACATCCCGGAGTGAAGCCAAATTTCGCGTGCAAGACTCAAACCATGATACGAACATATTCCAAGGCTCGAACCCCAAATGAGATCGATGACATCAAAATTCACTTCAAATAAAACTTTAAAAACGCAACGTTTCCATAATAAGCGCTGAAATGCTCCAAGACCACCCGATACTCAACCCTAACATACGCCCAAGTCAGAAATCATCATACGAACCTATTGGAACCTTCAAATCCCGATTCCGAGGTCGTTTACTCAAAAGTCAAACTTTAGTCAACTCTTCCAACTTAAAGCTTCCGAATTTAGATTTTCCTTCCGAAACAACTTCAAATTTCCTGAAATTCAATTTCGACCAAACGTACAAGTTATAACACATGAAGTGAAGCTACCCAATGCCTCAAACCGCTGAACGATGAGCTAGATCTCAAAATGACCGATCGAGTTGTTACATTATCCCCCACTTAAACATACGTACGTCCTCGAACGTGCCAAGAACTGTTACGGAGTTGTCCAAAAATCACTGTTCAACACCTCATGCACCTACCGGTGCCACCACCTCATTTTCCCATGATAACCTCCTCCAAGAACAACAGCTGCAAATTCATTGACCCGATGTCCGTAGTATACCTCATAACACATATAAACTCGGTCTCAACACTCACAATACTACAACGATGAAAAAGATGTGCAGGAACTCATAATCACCCGTCAAATCAATAATTCACGGAGTTCCTCCTCCTGACAAGAACCATTACCTCATTCAGAACTGAATAACGATATTTTCTCTTTACTATACCCTACATAAATCTGATTGCACCGATCTCATGCCCAATAACCTCATTTCACCCAGTATAAGCTGCTCGGGCAATAAACCACCTCAAACAACATCTAATCTTGTACGATGCCATCAGAGTTCCAACAAGTTACAACTCGAATATGATCAATAAGGAAGAAAGAACTCTGGAAAAGAACCATCTAGCCCACATAACTGATAAAACGTCCAAACCAATGTTGTGACTCTATCTCGGAGATGAGAAACAATGCACACAAATAATTCTAAGGAACCATACTTAAAATCTCACTGTTGTGGCGTGCAATGTAATCCAACTATGACACCATTGCGGCTTACAACCCGATCCAAACATGACATTGTTGCAGCGTTCAACCCAATCCGAATGTGACATGATTGCGGCTCACAAACCGATCCACACATATACCCATGGAGGCATGCTACTCAATCCAAATAATATACCCGTGGCGGCACCATCCGATCCACACATAAGAATCAATAAGGATGCACCTATCAAGCCGAAATGCTTATACTTATGAAATGCCCAAATATCGACCACAAGCACACCAAGTGCATAATACAGCCATGGGGAGATGGATAGCGCCATACACTACAAAACCCAAGCACGACTAAGGTGCAATAAATGACTTGCATCTCGAGAGCCATCCTGCTCATATAACACCACAAGCTACACGGGATCACAACACATGTGCGAATAATCAAGCTGTCTCACAATCCACATGGCACAATAGTGTATTACATGGAATAACTGACGACAGGAATAACATCCTATGCCCGAAGACTCCTCTGTAAGCAATGTTATTCCATATGAACACATCCGACCTGACGTAGAGCACACATTCACTTTAGACCCACCAACAGACCCCAAGGTGATTTCGATCATCCCATATTTGGCCAGCAACCCTTCAAGGATCCATAATGGCCCTATTTATGATACATACGAGCAGCCATCCAAGCCGGAACAAACTCCCCCAGTCATAACTGAAGGAATAGAGCCTTCCTGGCATAAAATCTTACATTAGAGATAGTACCATAATCTCCATACTTGGTTTCAATCTTTAACAATCTAGTGACTAACATGTCACACTTATACAATTTTCCCGTGGGATATGCTCCCACGACCTTTTGCACCAGGTAGCAAAGTCTGCACCTCCACACCACCAACCATACTAATCCTGTAAAGAAAATCTAGAATCCGTAATTCAATAAACAATGCCTCCTAAGAGGACACCGTTCTCACGAGACACTAACATAATGCCAACTTACTATGAACTTCTGAATCGTTTCCCCCGCTCCTCCAAGCTCGGGACATTCCTAACAAAACTGAATCGTAACCTTGATCCTCAACTTTCAAATTTCCATATCGCTCTCTACACGTGTCATGCCACTACGCAAGAGTACAACTTCATCATGAACCCTGAACCCCAAGTAGAACAAACACTTCATTAGCTATAAATCTTTCATTTAACTCATTTCGCAAGAACCATTGCAACACGCACCTAAATTCCAATAACCATAGAAAATAGAAACCTCAAATCGTGGTCTAAACCGCCACAACTCTTCCGGAATCCATTTACACAATAAGGACATTTGAATCAAATACCTCCCATATCAATCAAATTATGGTGGATGTCAAGCCCGCACGTACAACCACAAACCACCTATATAACTTAACACGCCGAAGGAACTCATCATTGCCACAATCATGCTGATTCAAACCATTACTAACCGACCAACTTCTTCAAATTGACTTTTGACTTGCATTAGAGATAATAATAGCTCCATTCAAAAACATAAAGAACTCAATAAGAACTCATCTCAAGTGACCCGAATCACGATACCACATCGTCTCAATGCCTATGAACCATCTCATACCCTCCTCGAACGCACAATAGCATCTCCAACTTATACACCTATTCTACGAGACCTTCTGCGAATCCGAAGCTATTTCTCCCAATCCTCAAATACTACCCCTCAGACTCGATGATAACATATAAAATTCGCCATGTATCCTTCACACTCAGCTACAAGATTCTGGTCGAACCCAAAATCCTTAAACATCTCGCTTACATACTCGACCCCATTGGAACCACTATTGAGAGTCACCCACTATGACCTAGTCCCGAATATAATCAAACTCCAACGCTCTGTTAGCCTTGAATACTCCTAAAGAAGCAACATGATGAATGTTTTTCCTTGTACATCATAGCCACAAGAAGCATAAACTCTAAATCTTCCCAAAACCTGCACATGAATCGATAAGGAGAAATATAATGCATCAAGTTCTTTGCTCGAATTACCCCTGATGTATTCCTTTATTAGTCATAATTAATCCACCAATGCACCAATAACCATAAACTGCACAAGCAGACAACCACGCGATCCCATCATGGACAGTGGGCTTCCCCACTTAGCTTTAAGCTACAATCATATAATCTAGAGCCCACAAAGATTCCTTTCTCAATTACCATAATCTCGCATCGTTAACCCGCCAAATTTCTCGTATTCTCTTGTTAAACCCTCATGAAAATTCCGAATTATTAGTCACAATCGCATATTCAGCCTCCTCTTTGATAGTAATTAGAACACTTCCTATAAACTTAATCAAAATCATGCAAGAACTAACATGTTCACAGGAGATATCCCACCTATGGAATTCCATTTTGACATCTTCCAACGACCTTCCCACGGTTACAACTATTACAAAATCAGTAAACCCTCCTAAGAACATGCTCGTCCACCGGTTGTAAAGGCATATTCATTCCCCATTGACATCAACTGAAAGTATGACAATACATTCCAAACTCAAAGTCACGTCGTATACCATAACGATAATCAAGCTCTTACACCCCTGAACACTCCAAGCAAACTTCCTTATGTCATACTCAATCTTCCTCAGCACAGTAGCCACCATTCCAATTAAAATTCGTAGACCTAGTCACTATCCACCGTGATTCCCAAATCACTCTAAACTTTTCTCATGGCATGTAGCTATCCTACTATAGAATCCATACTCTACTCTGCTACTCCAACTTCGATTAAACCGTATCCTTTAACCAACTTCTTGACATGTGCTTTTCATACTTGAACTGCTAGAAATTCAACCACCGCGAGACACCTCCCACCATGTTCTTCCTCCTCCCTTGCTGCCATGAAACTGCCTCAAATCATAATCCATCTTTGTAGCAACTAAACGGGTAATCTGCCACCAACTATGGGACTCCATAAATATCATCTTCCCCTAGCCATGAACATTAGGAACACCGATTCGATTATAAGCCGCTACACACCACCATCTCCGACAACCGCTTCTCAAGAACCATTTCACAATACCCTGCCCCGAAGGCAAATAAAAAATGACCATAACACCGGTGAGCCTTAATGCGTTCAAACAAGGACGATGACACCACATCACAAATAAGAATTCCACCACGCTCGAAAATATCATGTCTCGTTAATCACCAAAGCCTCAACATTCATATTTCGATTGTCTTTCCTCCGCTGGAATTAAATGCCAAACCTCTAAACCACGCACCGAGAATTCCTCCTTTGGAGTCATTCAGTGCCTCGACACATAAACAAGCTTCTTAACATTACACCAACAATGTGGGATAACAATGCATGAACATCATAATAATTTGTGCATAGCCTCAAAACCATCGAAAAGATACTGAGCTGAAATGACAGAACGCCCTTCCGCACGGAGAAGATAATAGCCTTCCCGAATATGCAGGAAAAAACATCCTAGACCACGTCTGCATTACTGCTAAAACTCCTCGATACCCATTTGATAACAAGCGCTCTACGTTGCATAAGATTGAGTAGGAAGGAAATAAAGGAATAAGCCTCAAAGGAATCAAATCGCACTATGAGGAATCAAGAAGGGAAGTGCTCCTAACAGCCTTGTAGCTTCTCGAAGATAAGTATAGACGTCTCTGTACCGATCTGCAAGACTCTACTATACTTGCCCATGACTTGTGAGACTCAAGTGAACCTAGAGCTCTAATACCAAGCCGTCACGACCAGAAACCCACTATAAGTGTCACGACCCAAAATCCTAACTGAGGTCGTGATGGCGCCCAACAGCAAGGTCAGGCAAGCGGACTCTTAATTTACTAAATGTTCTTTCTTATTAGTTTAAACACTTTAAAATATACTCAGTTTTTAAAAGTTTAAACGTGATTTGACAAGGATAATTAGCCAATTTTAATCAAAACAGTCATGATGAGGAATGAGCCAATATGTATAGATACAGACCCGTAAACCAAAATAACAACTACGTGTGTGCCAGGAACTAGTGTCACAAGCCCTACGAGAATACTAACAGAATATACAAAACATAATATACAATCCCACTGTCTGAAATGAATAGACGGGAAATAAGCAAAAGAAAACTCCAAGGTGCCACCGAGGATCGTCAGGAGAAGAAGCTCACCGTGAAGTCGGGTCCAACTGAGATCAGAATCGAGATCCGGTCTGATAACCAGATGCACCAGCCTCAGAACATGTACAATTAAGTAGAGAAATGCAACATGAGTACATAAACAAATATGTACCCAGTGAGTATCCCGCCTAACCTAGAAGAGGTACTGATGAGAGGTAAACTTAATACTTACTAGGGTCAACATTTCTCAATAACATGATTTAACAGGAACTAGGCAGGCATAATAGTCATAGAAATCACAAGGAGATAAATCATCAAGTATAGTTGTATTTACCTTTGCATGTCAAATTACACTAGAACATAATGTACTAAATTCCTATTAACATGAACCAGTTTGTACAATTACAAAAAATTCCCAGTAAATCATACATCACATAATAGGCCGGACACGTACGGCCGAAACGTTGCAAAAAATAAATGTGCACTGCCGAGGGTGGAACGGCTCGAACCATAGATGCATCTATTACCCCGATCGAGAATCGAACATGCGACGCGGTTGACATAATAGTAGGGCTATTCCCCTCACGAATCATACATGTGGCACGGTGCCGCATACATACATAAAATTATCAATTTTTAGGGAATTATCAGAGATTATTCTTTAAGGAAAAAACCTAAGCAATATATTACGGACCACCACTTCTTAATATTCTTATGCCAAATCAAGGATACTAAGAAAATCAAGATACGTTTAGGAATACATGTAAGGCACATATAAGCATGCTCGTGATTCCTAGAACTACCCAACATAACATAGTAGTAGCTACGCACAGACTCTCGCCACTTCGTGCGTGCGTAGCCCCTGCAAATAAGAACGTGCAATTATTTATAGTTACCTATGGAGACAATTCCCCCTTACAAGGTTATAAAGGAAACTCACCTCGTGTCGAACCTACTTCCCGGACCAAGAACGCGCCTGAAACTTCGAACTCTACACCCGAGGACTCGAAACTAGCCAAATGTTATATAAGTACATTAATTTATGCTCAAAACATTGAAATTCTCCTACTCACTTAGTAAATTTCCCATTCTTGAAGAAATCCTACAATGCAACCCCGGGCCCACATGCTTGGATTCCGCAAGTTCTCAAAGGAAACACTCACCCATAGCCTTAGGACCATTAATATACGATTTCTACTTGATTCCATACAAATTCACGGGTAAATTATCACATTATCGGAAGCCCTAAGTTACTACCCCATTCTTGAATTTCCACTAATTTAGGTAGATAATAAAGCTAGTATTTCATGCATGAAGCTAATATTAGAGTGGAAGTTACTTACCTTCAATGACCAGGTCGTTTGCCCCCCTAAAATGGTGTAAATCGCCCCAAGGAAGAAGATGAAGATAAGGGAAATGAGTTAATTCCCGTGTATAAAAACACACTGTCTGGACAGGGTTTCCGCTCCTACGGTCTCGCACCTGCGAGCAAAGGCTCGCACCTGCGAAAATGGACTAGGATGCCTGGGCCCGCACCTGCGGCTCCGTTCCTGCGGAATTTTATCTGCACCTGTGAGAATCGGCCTGACCAGTGGGGGTCGCACCTGCGAGGCTGGGACCGTAGGAGCGGTCTCGCACCTGCGACTCGCCAACCGCACCTGCGGTCAAACCAGAACAGGTGGACGAGCAACTAATGCAGCTGGTTTTTGGCCTTGTGTGGTGTCCGGGAGGCACCTGGGCCCACCCGAGCCCCCGTCCAAATATACCAACGAGTCCCAAATCATAATATAGACTCGCTCGAGCCTTCGAAACACCCAAAACAACGCCAAAACTCAAAATCACACCTCAAAATCCCTAGAACCAAACTTAGGAACTTTAAGTTTTTCTAGACTTCGCTAACAATGTGCCGAAACGACCTATACTACTCGGAATGACACCAAATTTTGTAGGCAAGTCATAAATCACATAACGGAACTATTCCCGATCTCGAAATTCCATTCGGACCTCGATATCGCAAAAACACGTCCCAAACCATAATAGGAACTTAAGGAACTCTTATTTCAATATTAGGCGCCGAAACGCTCCCGGATCATCAAAAACCAGTTCCGAACATACGCCCAGGTCCGGAATCATCATACGAAGCTACCAGAATCGTCGAAACTCGATTCCGAGGTTGCTTACTAAAATTGTTGACCGAAGTCAAACTTGGCCATAAAGGCCAACCTTAAGGAACCAAATGTTCCTATAGCACTCTAAACACCTTCGAATCCCGGACCACCAGTCCCCGCAAGTCATAAATCATAATAAGCCGCCATGGGAGGTTTCATTTCGGGGAGCGGGGTCCGGTAACGCAAAATGACCGGTCGGGTCGTTACATTCTCCACCTCTTAAACAAACGTTCGTCCTTGAACGGGTCTAGAATCATACCTGGAGTGCTAAATAAGTGTGGATATCTGCTCCGCATGTCCTCCTCGGACACCCGGGTCGCCTCCTCAACTGGTTGGCCCTTCCAGTGGACCTTTATGGCAGAAACTCTCTTGGACCTCAACTAGCGGTTCTGTCTATTAATAATAGCAATTGGCTCATCCTCGTAGCCCAACCTCTCATCCAACTGAATGGTGCTGAAATCAACCACGTGAGAGAAATCGGCGTGGTACTTCCGGAGCATGGATACATGAAAAAATGGATGAACTCCTGATAAACTGGGAGGTAAGGCTAGCTCATAAGTAACCTCCCCAACTCGCCTCAACACCTCGAAGGGACCTATAAACCTCGGGCTCAGCTTGCCCTTCTTCCCAAACCTCATAATACCTTTCATAGGCGAGACTTTCAACAGGACCCTATCTCCCTCCATAAATGATACATCACGCGCCCTCTGATCTGCGTAACTCTTTTGTCTGGACTGTGCTGTGCGGAGCTTCTCTTGAATCAACTTCACTTTCTCCAAAGCATCCCTCACCAGGTCGGTGCCATATAACTTAGCCTCGCCAGGCTCAAACCACCTGATAGGAGAACGACATCGCCGACCATACAAAGCCTCAAATGGTGCCATCTCAATGCTGGACTGATAACTATTATTGTAAGCAAACTCGGCCAAAGGCAAGAACTGGTCCCACTGACCTTCGAAGTCAATAACACATGCCCTGAGCATGTCCTCCAATATCTGAACTGTACGCTCCGACTGACCATCAGTCTGAGGATGAAATGATATGCTGAGGTCTATCTGGGTAACCATCTCACTATGTATTGCTCTCTAGAAGTGCGAGGTGAACTGATGACCTCGATCTGATATAATGGACACCGGCACACCATGCAACCGGACTATATCCCGAATGTTGATCTGGGCCAACCTCTCAGACGTATAAGTAGTAGCTACTGGAATTAAATGCGCCGATTTGGTCAATCTATCCACAATGACCCAAACCACGTCAACCTTCCGCAAAACCCGAGGCAACCCAACCAGGAAGTCCATAGTGATGCGCTCCCATTTCCACTCGGGAATGAGCATCTACTGAAGTAGGCCTCCTGGCCTCTGGTGCTCATAATTCACCTGCTGGCAATTAAGACACCTAGCCACATACTCCACAATATCCTTCTTCATTCGCCTCCACCAGTAACGCTGCTTCAAATCACGATACATCTTCGTAGCACCATGATGAACAGAATACTGAGAACTTTGTGCCTCTTCTAGAATCCTCTCCCTCAGGCCATCAACCTTAGGAACACATAAGCGGCCCTAAAGTCTCTGAACACCATCCTCGCCAATAATAATCTCCTTGGCCCTGCCCTGAACCATTTTCTCTCATAGCTTAGCCAAACACAGATCATCATACTGTCGAGCCTTAATCTCCCCCAACAACGAAGATTGAGCGACCACATGTGCAAGAACTCAACGAGGCTTTGAAAGGCCTAATCTCACCAGGAGATTAGCCAAGTACTGAATGTCCAAGGCTAGAGGTCTCTCCTCTACTGCAATATAAGCCAAGCTACCCATACTCTCCACCTTCCTGCTCAAAGCATCTGCTACCACATTTGCCTTGCTCGTGTGATAAAGAATGGTGATATCATAATACTTCAACAACTCAAGCCATCTGCGCTGCCTCAAATTAAGATCTTTCTGTTTGAACAAGTGCTGCAAGCTGTGGTGGTCTATATAAACCTCATAGGACACTTCATACAAGTAGTGCCTCTAAATCTTAATAGCATGAACAATCGCCTGCCAACTCCAAATCGTGCACAGGGTAATTCTTCTCATGAACCTTCAGCTGGCGCGAAGCATAAGCAATATACTATATACATCCCAGAACCGGAAGGCAATACCAGAATTGGTGATGCGGTCAATGTTGTCTTAAGCTTCTGAAATCTCTCCTCACACTCGTCACACCATCGAAATGGGGCATTCTTCTAAGTCAATCTAGTCAATGGAGCTTCATAGAAGAGAACCCCTCCACAAATCGGCGATAATAGCCTGTAAGGCCCAAGAAGCTCCTGATCTCTGTAGATTAAGTAGGACGCGACCAACTCTGAACCGCCTCAACCTTATGAGGATCAACCTTGATACCCTCTCCGGATACCACATGCCCCAAGAATGCCACGAAATCCAACTAGAAATCACACTTAGAGAACTTAGCATATAGCTTTTTTTCTCGAAAAGTCTGGAGCACAACTCCCAAATGCAACTCGTGCTCCTCCAGACTACGTGAGTAAATTAAAATGTCATCAATGAAGACAATGACGAAGGAATAAATATACGACATGAACACCCTATTCATCAAGTCCATGAATGTCGTTGGAGCATTAGTCAGACCAAAGGACATCACCAGGAACTCATAATATCTCGTACAAAAAGTAGTCTTCGGAACATCTGAAGCCCGAATCCTCAACTGATGATACCCCGATCTCAAATCAATCTTCAAAAACACACGAGCACTCTGAAAATGGTCAAACAAATCATGGATGTGCGGCAAAGGATACTTGTTCTTAATGGTAACTTTGTTCAGCTGGTGGTAATCAATACACATCCGCATAGATCCATCCTTCTTCTTTACAAATAGAACTGAAGCACCCCACGGTGATACACTCGGCCTGATGAACCCCTTAGCTAAAAACTCCTCAAGATGCTCCTTCAACTCCTTCAACTCTTTCGGAGCCATACGGTACGGAGGGATAGATATAGGTTGGGTTCCTGAAGCTAAGTCAATGCAGAAATCAATATCACGATCCGGAGGCAGGCCCGAAAGATCCGAAGGAAATACATCGGCAAACTCTCAAACCACTAGTACTGAATCAATCGTCGGAGACTCGTCGGTGGTGTCTCCAACATAAGAAAGATAGGCCAGACAACCTTTCTCAACCATATGTCGAACCTTCAAGAATGAAATAACTCGGCTGGATGTCCTAACTAAGGAGCCTCTCCACTCTAGCCTAGACGACTCGGGCATGGCTAGAGTAACTGTCTTGGCATGGAAATCTAGCACGGCATGATAAGGAGATAGCCAATCTATCCCCAAAATAATCTCAAAATCAACCATGTCGAGCAATAAGAGATCCGATCAGGTCTCGAATCCACAAATAAAATCACACAAGACCGACAAATCCGGTCTACAACCACAGAATCACCCACGAGAGTGGACACATAAATAGGAGAACCCAAGGACTCACGAGGGACATCCAGAAAATGAGCAAATAAGACAGAAACATAGGAATAAGTGTATCCTTGATCAAATAACACTGATGCCTCTCTACCACATACTGTAATAATACATGTGATCACGGCGCTTGAGGTCACTACATCTGATCTGGCCGGGATAGCATAGAATCTAGCTGGAGCATCTGAAGACTGAGCCCCGCCAGAATAAACAGGAGTTGGTTGACCTCCGCTGGCATGAATAAACGCTGGCAGAGCTCCCCCTGCTTGGCCTCCATCTCTAGGATGACCCCTACCAGTCTGACCTCCACCTCTAGGTGGACAAACCGCCGGTGTTGGAAATGTAGGCTGATAGCTCTGTTGAACGGCCTTGCCCCGAAACCTAGGGAAAGTCCTCCTCTTATGGCCCGGGTCCCCACACTCATAACATCTGGCTGGTGGCATGGCCTGCTGTCCTGAAGAGGGACCCTGGACAGCTAAGGGATGGTGAGAACTCTCCGGCATTGCATTGAAATAAGGAATAGAAGACCCCTAATGGCCGGAATACCCGCCTGAGGAACCCCGAATGGATGGTGGGCGGTAGGAACTCTCTGGCATGGCACTGAAATATGGCCTCACTGGAGCACTACGGGGAGGTGGCGGAGGAGATGAATATAGAGGCCTGCTAGACTGACCTCTACCAAACTAACCTCTACCCCTGGCTGGGGCACCTCTGAAATATCCGGAATATCTAGCTCTCTTATCCTGCTGTACTTGGTCCCTGATCCTCGATCGATAACACTCGATCCTACGAGCAATCTCCACTACCAGCTGATAAGGAGTCCCCATCTCCACCTCTCGGGCCATGTTCGACCTAATACCTGAGTGCAGCCCTGCTATAAATCTCTGCACTCTCTCAGCATCAGTAGGCAATATCATAAGGGCATGACGGGACAACTCAGAAATCTAGCCTCATAATCTGTCACGGACATCTGCCCCTACTCCAGCTGCTCAAACTGATATAGCAGCTCTTCCCTCTCGGAGGGTGGAATATACCTATCCAGGAACAGCTGAGTGAACTGCTCCTAAGTGATGGTTGGGGAACCCGCTGGCCTACCCAGGATGTAGGACTGCCACCATCTGCGGGCCCTGCCCTCAAGCTAGAAAGTAGTGAATTCCACTCCATGGGACTCTAGTATCCTCATGTTGTGCAGTCTGTCCCTGCACCTGTCAATAAAGTCCTGGGCATCCTAACCCTTCTCACCCCCAAAGACAGGAGGGTTCAATCGGGTCCATCTATCCAGTAACTTCTGCGTATCGCCGTCCGCAGCTAGTCTGAGCTCAGGTGCTGCTGCTACCGGCTGGGCTCCACCCACGGGCAGTGTACCCGGGGTATGATGAAGCGTTGTTGTCTGGCCTGCAGTCTGGGAAATAGGGGTTTATGGCTCCCCTTCTGCTGATATGTGGCAGGATCCGCTGGAAATAAACCAGCCTGGGACATAGTATCCATGAATCGCATCATACAGCCCATGATCTCCTGGAATCCTGGCGCCGTCATGAAATCTACTGGAGCAGGACCTGCTGGGGGCACCTCACCCTGCTCTACTATAGTGGGGTCCTCTGGTGGTACAACTGGAATAGCTCGAGGACGCCCTCGTCCCCTGCCTCGGGTTGGTGCCCTCCCCCGGCCTCTACCACGATCGTGAACGAGGGTAGCGGCCCCTCCCGGATCTGGAACATTGGATGTACGCGCCCTCACCATCTGTGAGAGAATAGAAGAACAAAATTTAGTAAAACATTGATTGCATGATAGAATAAAAATAAGGAGAGGTTTTTCTAACACCCTATAGCCTCCTGAAGATAAGTACAGATGTCTCCATAGTATCCCCTTCCTGCCTTAGATGTGGCAGGATCCGCTGGAAATAAACCAGCATGGGACATAGTATCCATGAATCGCATCATACGGCCCATGATCTCCTGGAATCCTGGCGCCGTCATGAAATCTACTGGAGCAGGACCTGCTGGGGGCACCTCACCCTGCTCTTCTATAGTGGGGTCCTCTAGTGGTACAACTGGAATAGCTCGGGGACGCCCTCGTCCCCTGCCTCGGGTTGGTGCCCTCCCCCGGCCTCTACCACGATCGTGAACAACGGGGGCAGCGGCCCCTCCCGGATATGGAACATTGGATGTACGCGTCCTCACCATCTGTGAGAGAATAGAAGAACAAAATTTAGTAAACCATTGACTGCATGATAGAATAAAAATAAGAAGAGGTTTTTCTAACACCCTATAGCCTCCTGAAGATAAGTACAGACGTCTCCATACCGATCTGCAAGACTCTACTAGGTGTGCCCGTGACTTGTGAGACCTACGTGAACCTAGTGCTCTGATATCATGTTGTCACGACCCAAAATCCTAACTGAGGTCGTGATGGCGCCCAACAGCAGGGTCAGGCTAGCCGACTCTTAATTTACTAAAGGTTCCTTCTTATTAGTTTAAGCACTTTAAAAGATACTCAGTTTTTAAAAGTTAAAACGTGATTTGACAAGGATAATTAGCCAGTTTTAATCAAAATAGTCATGATGAGGAATGAGCCAATATGTATAGATACAAACCCGCAAACCAAAATAACAACTACGTGTGTGCTAGGAACTAGTGTCACAAGTCCTACGGGCATAATAATAGAATATACAAAACATAATATACAATCCCACTATCTGAAATGAATAGACGGGAAATAAGAAAAAGAAACTCCAAGGTTCCGTCGAGGATCGTCAGGAGAAGCAGCTCACCGTGAAGTCGGGTCAAACTGAGATCAGAATCGAGATCCGGTCTGATAACCAGATGTACCTGCCTTAGAACCTGTACAATTAAGTACAGAAGTGCAACATGAGTACATAGACAAATATGTACCCAGTGAGTATCCCGCCTAACCTTGAAGAGGTAGTGACGAGAGATAGACGTGATACTTACTACGGTCAACATTTCTAAATAACACGATTTAACAGGAACTAGGTAGGCATAACAGTCGTAGAAATCACAAGGAGATAAATCATCAAGTATAGTTGTATTTGCCTTGCATGTCAAATTACACTAGCACATAGTGTACTAAATTCCCTTATTAACATGAACCAGTTTGTACAATTACAAAAAATTCCAAGTAAATCATACATCACTTAATAGGCTGGACACGTACAGCCGAAACGTCGCGAAAAATAGATGTGCACCGCCGAGGGTCGAACGGATCGAACAATAAATGCATCTATTACCCTGCTCGCGTATCGAAGCGACGAGGTTGACATAATAGTAGGGCTATTCCGCTCACGAATCATACATGTGGCGCGGTGCCGCATACATACATAAAATTATCAATTTTTAGGGAATTATCAGAGATTATTCTTTAAGGCAAGAACCTAAGCAATATATTATGGACCACCACTTCCTAATATTCTTATGCCAAATCAAGGATAATAAGCAAATGAAGATACGTTTAGGAATACATGTAAGGCACATATAAGCATGTTTGTGAGTCCTAGAACTACCCAACATAACATAGTAGTAGATACGCACGCACTCTCCTCACTTCGTGCGTGCATAGCCCCCACAAAAATGAAAATGCAATTATTTATAGTTACCTATGGGGACAATTCCCCCTTACAATGTTAGAAAGGAGACTCACCTCGTGTCGAAGCTACTCTACACCTGAGGACTCGAAACTAGCCAAATGTTATACAAATTCATTAATTTATGCTCAAAACATGGAAATTCTCCTACTCACTTAGTAAATTTCCCATTCTTGAAGAAATCCTACAATCCAACCCCGGGAACACGTGCTCGAATCTCGAAGGAAACACTCACCCATAGCCTTAGGATCATTAATATACGATTTCTACTTGATTCCATAGCAAATTCACGGGTAAATTCTCACATTATCGGGAGCCCTAGGTTACTACCCCATTCTTGAATTTCCACTAATTTAGGTAGTTAATTAAGCTAGTAATTCATGCATGAAGCTAATATTAGAGTGGAAGTTACTTACCTTAATGACCAGGTCGTTTGCCCCTCTAAAATGGTGGAAATCGCCCCAAGAAGAAGATGAAGATAAGGGAAATGAGTTAATTCCCGTGTATAAAAAACACACTGTCTGGACAATGTTTTTGCACCTGCGGCTCGAGGACCGCACTTGCGGTCTCGCACCTAGGAAAATGGACTAGGATGCCTGGGCCCACACCTGCGGCTCCGTTCCTGCGGAATTTTATCCGCACCTGCGAGAATCGGCCTGACCACTGGGGGTCGCACCTGCGAGGTTAGGACCGTAGGAGCGGTCCCGCACCTGCGACTGGCCAACCGCACCTGCGGTCACACCAGAACAGGTGCACGAGCAACTAATGCAGCTAGTTTTTGGCCTCGTGTGGTGTCCGGGAGGCACCTGGGCCTACCCGAGCCCCCGTCCAAATATACCAATGAGTCCCAAATCATAATACGGACTTGCTCGAGCCTTCGGAATACCCAAAACAACGCCAAAACTCAAAATCACACCTCAAAACCCCTAGAACCAAACTTAGGAACTTTGAGTTTTTCTAGGCTTCGCTAACAACGCGCCGAAATGACCTATACTACTTGGAATGACACCAGATTTTGCAGGCAAGTCATAAATGACATAATGGAACTATTCCCGGTCTTAGAATTCTGTTTGTACCTCGATATCGCTAAAACACATTCCAAACCATAATAGGAACTTAAGGAACTCTTATTTCAATATTGGGCGCCGAAACGCTCCCGGGTCATCAGAAACTCGTTCTGAACATATGCCCAGGTCCGGAATCATCATACGAAGCTACCAAAATCGTCGAAACTCGATTTCGAGGTCTCTTACTAAAAATGTTGACCAAAGTCAACTTGGCCTTAAAGGCCAACCTTAAGGAACTAAATGTTCTTATAGCACTCTAAACACCTCCGAATCTCGGACCACAGTCCCCGGAAGCCATAAATCATAATAAGCCACCATGGGAGGTTTCATTTAGGGGAACGGGGTCTGATAACGTAAAACGACCGGTCGGGTCGTTACAATAGGTTGTTATGGCACCCAACATCACCGTTAAGCAAACCAACGATGACTAACAACTTAAGTATTCATTCTTTTTTGTTTTTGAAACCATAAATCTTGTTAGGTAAATACATAAATGTGTTAAAGTCGTAGAAAATACAATCTAAATAATTTACAAGTAAATTGTATCGAGGTTACGCAAACCATAAACAATTTCTAGAACATCCCAAAACACGGTGTCACAAATGCATGAGTATTCACTGAGGAGTACAATAATAATACAACATCTGTCTGAAATGTAAATAAGACAGGATAAAGTAAATAGTATGATGGAAACTCTGTGGGGCAGCGATACGTAGCCTGGAGTGCGGCTCACCATAAAGTTTCCCAAGCAGTTGTGTCTACGCGCCAAAATGACCACCAATTGAACCTGTCAGATCCTGCACATTTAGTGCAGAATTGTAGCATGAGTACGTAAATCAACGCGTACCCAGTAAGTATCTAGCCTAACCCCGGAGAAGTAGTAACGAGGGGTCGACAGCGACACTTACTAAAGGTCCAATAAAGCAATGGAATAAATCATATGCATATGTGAGGCACACAACAATAATAGGGTAAATATGTACGTTAGCTAATCTTCCAAATATTTCTTTTAAGTAATAATTTCTCAGTCTTGTATTCTACCTCAACGGCTCAGATGTATCCATTGCCAGTATCAAACGGATAAGAAATACCATATAAAATGACAGACATCAGTGGAAAAATAATCTCGTGAATGTTCAGAGTGCTAGCGACATAACACACGATTATGCCGAGGTCGTTTGGCCCAAACCAGAATAATGTGTACACTGCCGAGGGTCGAGCGGTATGAACCATAGATGCATCTATTATACTGCCGAGGTTTTCGACCCACTTCACAAGAAATAAAGGGAATTATGGAATTACGAGACACGTGCTTACAATATAGTACATGAACATAAAGTGAATATAACCTTTAGCATTTCTCAAATAACTCGTCAACAACTCAAGGTGATAAGCCTCGGCCTAATATATATATATATATATACACTTCTAAATCAATTTTAATTATAAATTCAATTAATTAAACCAGTAGAATGAGTTTAAATAATTCAAATATTACATGATAAAGTCCTAAGTCCACCTGGAAATAAACATGTTTTAGCTACGTACAGACTCTCGTCACCTCGTGTGTACGTAGCACCCACAATGAGTAGCACATAACAATTACATCACTTAGGGGGTAGTTTACCTCTCACAAGGTTAGACAGGAGACTTAGCTCGCTCCGAAGTTCCTAACCGGCTCCAACTCCTCTCTAACACCTCACCTCAAAGACAAACGTTACGAAACTAGTCAAACAACGTGCAAATGAATCAAAATATACTCCAACGCTTACAATTTAATAATTTTTAGTGATTCCTCTCGAAAAGTCAATAAACTCAACCCTCAGGCCCACGTGCCTGAATTCCAAAAATTTTTGAAGATAAACTTTACCCATAACACCATGAACTTAAATATATAGTTTATTCCTAATTCTATGTCCAATTTCATGGCAAAAGTCCAAAAATACCAATTTCTAGGTTTCTTTAAGAATCTCAAAATTTCTACTAATTTCCATGTTTAAATCCTTGTAAAATCCATGTAGCTAGCTAACAATATGCGCAAATTACTTACCTTGCAATAGATGATGAAAATCTCCCCTTGAAGCTCCCCAAAAATTGCCCAAACCAAGAGAAAATGAGTGAAATAAGCAAAATACCGATTTAAAACAATCTGCCCAGGTCCCGTCCTTCATCGCGATCGGCATCACCTTCCCGGTGTCTTGATGTTATTTCCTTCACAATACCTTCAATCATATTCATGAACAACTTTCCCATCCGGTCGATGATATCCTCTTCGGGTGTTGAACTCTGTCCCCGACTTGCACATGCTCAGGCACAAAAGCCTTTTTCCCAGAACTAACGGTGCGAGCTTTCCCTTTTGTAGGCTGATATCCTATGCTAGCCCTTCCTTTTTGCCCATTATGTTCAATTGGCTCTGTGATTCCATCTGACTTATCTCCCAACCTTGTTCCTGGCCTTTATCCGTATTTCGTCATCCCCCACATGGTCGTATTGGATTTATACGGCTACTGCATTCCCAAATTTTGTCCAGTCTTCTCCATCTCAGTAGTCTGCATGATTTCCATAGCTTGGAAGGCAGCTCCGTCCAGCCCTTCAACGAATGGAACAACATACTCCAGATAGGCAAAGTGATCCCACTCGCCGTGAACCGCGATCTCTTGGCATCCCCACTCGAATTGTATGCAATGGTGCAAAGTAGACGGCACGGCTCCTTCCATATATATCCAGGTCCTACCGAGCAGCAAATTGTAGGAAGAGGAGATATCCATTACTTGGAGCAACGCCATAAAATTGACCGGCCCGATTTGCAAAGCTAGATAAGTTTCTCTAATAACATCCTTTTGTGAACCATCAAAGGCTCTCACTCTTACGTGGATTTCCTTGACCTCCCTCAAATGAATTACCAACTCTCACAGGGTGGAGAATGGACAAATGTTGACTTCCGACCCTCCAATGACCAACACTCGGGACACCACCTTGTCCCAGCATTTGATCGCGATGTGAAGAGCCTTGTTGTGACGTGCACCTTCGACATGAAGTTCGTCTCTTCTGAAAGTGATCATGTTTTCTTTGACCATTTTCCCAATTTTCACGGCTCACGCCTCTCTAGTGGTGTTACTTGGTACACTTACCCCACTTAGTACTTCCAACAAATTGTCCTTATGACTGTCAGAACTCATTAATAGATCCATGATAGATATATGTGCTGGAGTTTTCTTCAACTAATCTTCCATAGAATACTCTTTGCTTGACATTCTTTTCCAAAACTTAGCGGCTTGTAGGTCTGTTATGTTCCTTCTTAGAATTTGTTCTCTCCCCGGGTTTCCTCGATTTCCATATTCAGGGGTGTAGCATCTCCCAAACCTAGTCATGCCATGGGCTGTGGTAGAGTCTGTCATTTTGGCCTTTTCCTTTTGCTGGTACGTCCATGGGACGGTTTTGTACTCCCGATCTTCTTTGTCCCGAGTAGCATCGGTAGGTTGCTGCGGATAGATGCGAATTGTAAGTGTAGGCCTTAGTTATACTGTAATGACCGGATCCTTTTGAGGAGGGATCCTTTCGGCTTCTACATTTCCTATAGTGACAATTGTCCCCTTCAGGTCATATTCTTCGTCTAATGTGATCATGTTAGCTCCCTGGTTTCGATGTTTGGCAGCGGGTTGCAATTCATATTATGTGGCGCCAGAGTGCAATGAATGGCTCCGCTCTTGATCAGGATTTCAATTTCATTTTTCAACTTGAAACAGTCTTCAGTATTGTGCCCAGGTACATTAGAATGATCACGTATCTCTTAGTAGCATCAAAATATTTGGAGGGATGTTCAGAAACCCTTCCCTCGATTGGGTGTATCAATCATGCTCTTCTCAACCGTTCGAACAATTGGTCCAGAGGCTCATAAATTAGTGTATAAGTTCTAGGGCCCCTCTCTTCAATGTTGGGACGAGGGCATGGTGCATAAATAGGTCGATTTTGATAGGTAGTGGTTTGGACATGAGCATATGGTAGTTGTGGGTTTTGGTTGTTGCTGGATCGAGGAAATTTGTATTGTGGTTGAGGGTGGTAATATGGATGGGTATTATAGACTGGAGCGTAGTAGGTGGTGGTGAGTGGTTGTTTGGGGAATAAAAGGTGCTTCCATGAGGTGGGTTGGTTTGGTAGTAAGGGACAACTCCTGAGACCTCCTCTTTCTTCTTCTTTTCGCTACTGATTGACCATGACAAGATGGCCTTGCTAGCCGCTTGCAGTGCCGCCATGGATTGTACTTTACCAGAATTTATGTCGTCTTCTAAGAAATTTCCCATCTTGACTAGCTCGTATAACTTTTGACCCATCATCTTTCCAAAGTATATTCCTTCCTGGGCTCTAATGAAATACTTGGTTAGTTCACTGTCATCAAGCGGAGGTTGCGCCCTGAAAGCCTCTAGCCTCAACCGTCGTGCATAATCTTGGAATGACTCAGATGGGTTTTTTCTGCAGGTTCACCAATGCGAACTGATCAGGAGTGATCTCTGTATTGAATAAAAAACGATTCATGAAGTTCTCCGCCATATCTTGCCAAGTTCTCCAATTTCGTGGGTCCTGTCGGTTATACCAGGTGAGTGTTTCTCCCGTCTAAATTCTTGTCGGGTATACCAGGTGAGTGCTTCTCCCGTCTAAATTCTTATAAATAATTGCATCCTTAGTTTTTCCATCCTTCCCACCCATATTAACTTGTCACAATATGCATCAAATGTGCATGAGGGTCCTCCATCCCATCGAAGATATCGAACTTTGGGGGCTTGTATCCTGCTAGCGTATCCACATTTGGATGAATACACAGGTGCTCATAGTCCAAACATTCACTTCCTCGGAAAATTTGGAGACTCTTCATTTGCCTTCTCAACATTTGCAACTGCTTAGACACTGACTCTACTTCCTTACGCGTGGCTTCTCTCTCCATCTCGACGTATTGGTCAATCTCATAAGGCACCCCATGACAGGTACTGTAAAGGTAGGTTTAGAAATGGCATATACAGGGGAAACGTATCGCTCATGAGAGGCAGTATTTGCCACATGTATATGCTGGTTAGTGGTGAAAGTGACTCTGTCACAAGGAGGTGCAGTTGCATTAGTGGTAATAAGCGGGTTCTGTGATGTCTGAGTGTACTGTGGTATGTAAGGAGTGTGAATAGAGGGATTTGGTGGGTTAGCAGGGGTTACTGGAGGTATGATTTGAGTGGTGGGAGTTGAAGTTGGGGTGTTGTTCTTTTGGCTTAATGTGGAGGGAAAAATGATCTAGAAGTGAATCCAAAGAAGGGAATCTAGGTGGCTGAGGAAGTGTTGTCACGGCCAGGTGCGACAATTCTCTGATATATTGTACCTCCTCCCTTAAGGACTCCATTTCCTGGGTCATTCCGGCTACGTTTTCATCATTCCTAGTGTTGTTCTTTCCCCTTATCGCCCCGGGCTGTCGACTATGACTAGAGCATGTTCAGTTGAGTCCTTTGCGGCTGACATCTTTCCCTTTGAGCTTAGATTTTATGGTTGTTCTGCCAGTTTTGGTCAACACGACCTAACTTTCTTTTCTTTTCCTTTTGGGGAAAATAATAAGGCATAAGAAAAACAAGAAGAAAGAAAAGAAAAGGAACAAGAGTTAGTTTCTTCATTTATGCGGGCAGGAAATCACACAGAGCAGATAATTCGTGCATTACAATTAGCGCATTCCTAGAATTCGCAGGGACCTCTCATTGTCGGAGGTAGGCGCGTTCTTAGACACACTTTTGAAAGATTGAGTGTGTCAAAGATTTTCCGTATGTGAGATGTGTAATTGGGATTTTGATGCAAGTTGTGTAAAACTGCTTTTCTATATAAACCAACAACATTCTCCTCTTTATTCCATATGAGACAATATCCTTTCATTTTTCATTCACTCCTTGAACCCACTGTGACGTTATATATAAAAAGGTTGTTTGGTTGGTGGGATTTGATAGACAAGAATATCCCACATAATTAGCTATATTGCCTTCTATATGAGATAGTTAATCCTACAATTTTAGTACATAATGGTTCTTGGGAATAATAAATACCTATAACCAAACGCGAGATAAAATAATCTTGCATTTGATCCCGTGATTGTTATTCCTTATCCCACCAACCAAACAACCCTATAGAGTAAAAATTGTTGAACGTCTCGTCGACGTCACAGAATCTATCAATCCATAGATAACCAAAAGATGATGATAACAAATGTCAAAAATTATGTTAAAAGCAATTTATTAATTGAGCTGATTTGGTGCCCAAAAACCTAAATCAGAAATATTTCTATAGAACAAATGTTTGATATGGGGCATTTGTGGATTTTTTGTACTACGAGAGAATATATTAATGAGAAGTTAGATATCCAGATTTGGAATAATAATTCCCATTTTAGTTTTAAGGCCAGAAAAGCGTTGTCATGTGTTACATTAAGAACCATATATATGAGTCTTGGCCATTACAATGAGATGGATAGGATAAGGAATGGGTTCCATGTGGGTTTGCTAAATTTCTTAAAAGATGTTTGAGCATTTATAGCTAGTACTAGTATGCAAGTGAAAGAAAGTAGAGTAAAAAGGTTCAAAATTAAAAAAATATCTTATTATTATGTTCAGTTGAAAATAATGAAAACACTAGGTAAGGAAAAACGGAATATATATATATATATATATATATATATAAATAAATAGAATAAATAAAAAAGACAAGAAGAAGCTTTGTCAACCAAAAGTCAACAACTCTTAAAAGTCGGATCAACCAATCACGAGCAACAATTATTTTATTTATTTACTGGACAGGACTTTGGAGTAGTACGTACTGTATTTTGTGTTTAGTTGTCTGAGAATTAAGAATAAGTAAATAGGATTAGAGACAGTAATGCAAGATCATGATTGTTGTCCAAATAATAAGGGACTCTCTTTTCTGCTTGTAAGAAATAGTACTATTATTAAGAATCTTCCTGCCTGCTTCTGTCTGCTTTGCCCATTGCCACACACTTTTCTGCCCCTATACATATACAGATACATATCCACGTGCCTAATATTTTTCATTCCCTACCCTTTCCATTTTGACTATAATTTCAGTCACAAATTGATCCGTCTATATTGCTTGTCGAATTTTGTTCCACTGGATATCAGATATATTGCAAATTATCGATTAGTTTTCTACCATGTTTTAAATTATCGACACCGCTTTTCAAACCTTTCTTCACATTTACCATTTCTGGAAAATAAACTGAGTTTCGGTAAATGAAAGATATACATATTTATTATGCTTCATGCTAAGAACTTTTAAACTCAGAATTTTGTAATTTAAAAGATACAAAATCTTATACATGATATCTGTTAAGTGTAATCATATTGATTCTAACAATAATCTAATTCATCGTCTGATAGTTGGGCAAGATTATAGGACATATACCTAACCCTTACACGTTACTTCAATAATCTCCTATGCCCTAATAGTTAGTTTCAAGCATTTAAAACAGTAACAGACAATCTAACTGGTTATATCATTCCATCAAAGTCATTCCTCAGAAAGTTTGGTGCAAATTTATCAGTTGGTCACTTCCCTATTTAGAAGTTCTTGCATTATTAAAATTCAAAGTGTGCGCCTTTAAAAAATAAACTAGTATACAACTCCCCCATCAATATTAAAGAATATTAATCATCTAGAATTGACATCTAACTTGTATGAGCAACTTATGAATATTACTTTCTCCGTTTCAATTTAGATGAGGTAGTTTAACTTGGCACAAAATTTAAGAAAGAAAAGAATACTTTTGAAACATGCGGTCCTAAAAGCTTAAGGGATAAAAGCTTGAACCATAATATTTATGTGGCTATAAAAGCTTCTCATTAAGGGTAAAGTGGATAAAATAAAAAGTTCAAAGTTAAATTATTTCTAAATATAGAAATGTGTCATTCTTTTTGGCACAGACTTGTTTATTCCAAAAATGGGTAACAATTAAATTTGTGCGCGGTTTAAATGATACATGGTTTAATTCAATACGAATACTAAAGAATAACAGGTAAATAAATTAAAGACAAAATAAACGATCAAACTAATCGTAATGTAATGACCAAGCAGGATCTTAGATTGAACAGTGGAACTCGTCCTCGATTGGACCCTCGGTACAAGCTCGGTGGCGAGTGAAGAAAAGAACAAATGAGTAATGCCTTGAACAATAGCTAGAAGACAAAAGTAAACTTTTATTGCTTTGAATTGCGTGTTACAATGTGTCAGACTAAGGAAAAACTTCCTCTTTATATAGTAGGAGAATATCAATTCTAGTGCAAGTCTAAAAAAGGTAAAAATCTTCTTTTTTCGGTAATTGTTGATCTATAATTGATACTGAACGGGATTCACGCAGTAATATCCGGTTGAGGACGAATATTACGCCCCCCTATCCGTCATGCATAACCGTTCACTGCGTCTCCCGAGTTCCAAAAGCTATATTTGGTCTAGGGTATGTTGCTTTACCGTATCCGATCTCAGATATATTATTCTTCTTCCTGGGTCTCGATACGAGAGGTCCCCCACCTCGATTATGATCGCGTCGAGCTTAGCTTCCCATTCGTTCTCTTATCGAGGAATCGGGGAAAACTTTACCCTCGATTTTACTCGTACACAGTCAGTCTCCTCGTTTTTCGAAGAGTAGATTTATCGAAGCGACGGGAAGCAATAAATTAACCCCGGTTCATTCTTCCGTATGTTCCGAGGTGACGGGTTTGCGAAACGTCTCATCAATCGCATTGTTCTGACTTCGTACATGTGTCAGCTGCCGGTGACTGTCCTCGAATGCGAAACATCACGCATTGATTATCCTTCCTCTATAAAAGCTCTGACCCTTTTTTTAACTTTTTTAATTTCCGACTCCATAGCTCTTTGACTTACCCTCGAATCCTCTATTTAAATCTAATCTCTTCAAATCTTCATACATTTCTTCTAGATCTTCATATCCTCATCTTCAAATATTCATAGTCCTTCTTTAAATCTTCAACTCAGACCTTCATAACTTCAACCCCATCTTCAAATCTTTATCCTCATCTTTAAACCTTCATATTTATTTTCTAAGCTTCATATTTTCAAGAATTCGATGGCAAACACTTCCAAATCCATGCCTCAACAGGTCGTCCCTTCATCTTCCATCCCGAAAACAGATGCCGAGGTGGCCCAAGATCCTCCTTTGAAGAGCTTCATTCCTGGAGGCTTCTCCATTTTAAACGACTTCAAATTCGAGAAGGCTTCCAGTCAACAGGACCGAGGCGAGGGAGTCTGGAGTACATATGCTCCGTTACTGGGAGGGAAAAGAGGTGGTCGTCCCCGTGCCCAACAAAGACCACTCATGTGGATGGGTATCTAAGTGCTTACATTTACCCATTTAGGCTTGCCCCGGTGGACCCTATAATCCTTGGCTTCTGCAAAAGGTATGAGGTCTGTCTTGGGCAGACTCACCCGTCTTTTTGAAGGATCATAATCCTCCTCCGCCACTTCGTAAATAACACCGAAGCACCTCGGTACACCCTCGACCACCTACTTCATCTCTACAGTCCCCAAATCTTTCGATGGGATTGATCAAGCTCGTTCGTCGAGCAAGTAAAGCTCCATTATCAAGAATCGATGAAGATCGAGATCAAGGTTTGCATGGGAGGTTTTTTCGCGTGAAAATCGAAGATCTCATCCCTCCCCCCCCCCCCTCCCCCAATTTCTATTGTTCCCTGAAAATCGGAACTCATCCTGTAAGTCTTCTCCTTCTTGAGCACATGGTACTTCCTTTTATCCTTTTTCTAATTGCATGTGTCTACCGTTGTGCAGCGGTCACCCAAGTTCCCAATGCAGTCCCCCGCTTCAAGGACTGGATCGAGGGTATCTGCAAATAAATGTCTTACTTCGAGCGTGGATGGCGCAAGCTCTCGAAGGCCAAGTGGGAGGTCAGTTCCCATGGTGAGTCTTCCTCCCGAATAATTAAATTGACATATTTAACTTTTATTTCTGCTAAGTCTTCTCCCTTTCACAGGTTTTCCCAAGACCACCGAGTTTTGGCCATTGGATGAGGATGAGGCCTCATCCTCGCTTGTTGAACCCTCTGCTTCGGGACAGCCTGGAGCTGCTGCAAAGGAGATAAAAAAGAAGAAAAATAGGAAATCCTCTAGCTCCTCGTACACCAAGGTGAAGAAGAAGAAGGCAGTTGTCCGGGTCGGAAAAAGCAATAAAAAGATTACCAAAGCCAGGGTATCAGACCCCGATTCCCTCTTCTTGCTCAAGGATTACCCTGAGGACGATGACCTGGAGTTCATCACTCATAGGTCGACCATCAACGAAGGAGAGCAGGCGGCAATCGGATAAGGTGGATGAGAGGACGATCCCCCTCTAGCTTGGGAGCCAAAGGAGAATCAGAGGCCATAGCCTCCCGAGAAGCCGCTCTTGTCCCGAAGAAAGTAGTCGGTATCATCGACATCACGGAGACTCCATCCCACACAGCGTCTATGTTCAAATAGGCTCAAGCCGATAAATAAAAATCAAATGAGACGGAATGGGGCGCAGATAATTCCCTCAACATGTTCTTCGACGGCATGGACATGAGTGCGTTGGAGGACTATTCCGGGCTTAGTCACTTGGAGGTCCCAAAAAAAGGGTTTGCCATCAGTAGAGGGAAAGCCGAGCTCGAGCCCTAAACTAGTGAGGCAGTACCCTACCCCGATTATGGATCTCGATCGTCAAAGAACCGTCGTGCTTACTATTCCAGCGGATGCCGGGGTGTTGTCCGCTCCGGTGGGTGTAGCCAGCTATCTTGGCTTCCTGGTGACCGAGGTGTACCAGGTGAACATGAACAAAGTAGGTACATCGAGTCTCTTCAACGAGGCGTAACAGGCACTGAACCGGGTAAGATGTCTACTCCTAGTACCATTTGCGAATCTTGATTAGTTTTAGTATGTTCTAACGAACTTATCGCTTTGTTTTTCAGGCTTCGGTACTCCACTATGAAATCTTCCTTCAGTCCCAAATGGAAATCATCCAGCTCGAGCTAGAGCTCAAAGAGCAGTTCCAGAAGGACATGTATAGGGCTCTCAATAAACAACAAGATGAGGCCCTGAATGACCTCCCAATTCTCTGAGCCGGGCTGGAAAAGGCACAGAATGAGGCCTCGTCCATGAAACGGGAGTATGCCGATCTGGTCGAGAAGGTAAATATTTTTCAGGGAAAAAATGGGAAGCTACTCGTGATGACTAACGATGCAACCTCACATGTCCAAGAGAAGATAGATTTGATTGGCCAGCTTCGGGGCGAGATAGATGAGGTCAAGACCACGACTGAGGTGCTGAGGGGTAGGATGGACCTATTGGCTTCGGAAAAGGCTACCAAAGAGGATCTAGCATTGGTCAAGGAATATCTCTAGGTGGAAAGGACAAGGCCAATAAGTGGTCATGACGAAATGAAGAACATCAGGCACAACTGAATTCAGCCTCCTCGAAACAGGATGCCCTTGGCCAGGAATATATTGCGTAGAAGTCGAAATTAGAGGGAACCTCAATTGATTCCTCCGAAGCCGAGGATATGTTGTCCCAATATAAGGCAGATGTGGAGATAGATGAGGCCCGTTTAAGGACGAAGAGCGAGTATATGAAGCAGTTGTCTCTGAGGGAGACCCTCGAGGAGATTCATGCCCGAGGATTTAACCTGTTGTGCTGAGATTGAAGAACACAAGAGTCTCAAGGCCGAGGCAAAGGAACTTTATGAACCCGAAGGTCCAGAAGGCTTCGAAGGTTCTGAAGGTTCCAGTTCCGAGTCGAGCTCCGGTGAAGATCAGGCGTAGATGCCATAGTTCTTTTTTGTTTCCCTTTTGTATATTTTCTTTCTTTTTTATTTTGAGGCTATTTTATCGTGCCTTTGTAATTATTTTTTGAGATATGTATATAAAATTTTCCCTTTAGAAATATAGTGTTTTTACTTTTTAGCATTTGTTTGCCATTTTTTTTATTTGCATATCGACCCTAATGCCTTAACATAGAATCAAACGTAATCTAGAGCATCCGTTCTTCAGAGGTCCGAATGGGGTCCGATTTCGATGGAAACTCCGGATTACTCATAACTTTGACATACGACGATGTTTTTGCCGAGGGTAACCCTTTAATAGGTTTTGATTATACGTAAGTGCCTTACTTTCTGAGTCGGGCTTAGGAAATCTCCAAGCCGTTTTAGGGTGACCGTAGCCTTTCACATTTGGGCGCTGCCTGATGGATTCGGTGCCTCCGATATTCGATAGCCCGGGCCATCTGATTCTTTTTTTTGGACAATAGTCCCCTAGTCGAGGTAGTCCATGGGCTTTAGGATCTAGGATCCGTTGTGAAGCATCGACGTAGCGAAATGCGTAGTAATAAAGTATGAAGGAAGCAAAGATTTCTTTCATTGTTTTATATGTAGAGTACATAATCGAAGGCGCATAAGCCTTGTGTTGTGGCTAGAGTGGGATATATGGGAACGGTTCATCTGACTGTTTCACCCTTATAATGAATCATAACCACCAAACCTTGGCTTTTGACATATAAAATTTTTGCTTTCTAAAAATCATAATATAGGGGTAATGGCCCCTAGTATTTGAGGCCGAACTTGTGAGGGATTGGATATTGTTGGTTTGGTGCAAACAATCAGCAATTCCTATTTAAGGCCGGTCTTCAAAACTAAGATAGCATGTTTTTCTGTTGCCTCATTAAAAACCTTACCGAAAAACCCACTTCAGGACAAAATTAGTTCAAGGGAAAGAGAGTACAACACGTACTTTCAGACCTAATAGTCACATTTGTCCTTAGCCTAGTACCTGCATAAGTTAGCCCGTGATATAACGAAATTAAAAAGGGAATTGAGTTCTTACCTTAGCAGTGGTATCACTTTAAGTGTGCTATGTTCTAGTTATTTGGTATTGTACATTGTTTCCCGACTCGAGTTTATACGAGCCTTTACCCGTTATTCCGGCAACTCTATATGGTCTTTCCCAATTCAGGCCTAGTTTCCATTGTTTGGGTCCCTAGTGTGTAGAGTTACTTTTATCAATACGAAGTCTCCGACTTGAAAATGTCGAAGGTTGGCTCTTCAGTTGTAGCACCTCCCCTACGTGCTGCTTCTGGACGGCCAACCAGTCCAGTGCGGCTTCCTTCCTTTCGTACAATAATTCTAGGCTCGTGGTCATGGCCTCGCCGTTTGACACTTCGGTAGCATACTGGAACCTTAGGCTCGGTTCCCCTACCTCTACTGGTATTAAGGCTTCCTCTCTGTAAACTAGAGAGAACGGGGTCACTCCGGACTTGACTTCGAGGTTGTACGGTATGCCTACAAGACTTCGAGCAAGATTTCCTTCCACTTTCCCTTTGACCCGGTCAATCTCATTTTCAAATTTTGAAGTATAGTTTTGTTTACCCATCCCACTAGGGTGGTAAGGCGTTGATAATATCTTCTTGTTCTAGTGGTCTTCGAAAAACTTACTTACGTTGATGTCGACGAATTTTTTTCCGTTGTCACAGACGACCTTGGCCAGTACCCCAAATCGATATATTATGTGATCCTAGATGAAGTCGATGACATATTTCTCTCTGACCTTCTCAAACGCTTGATCCTCGACCCATTTGGAAAAATAATCGGTCATGAATAATATGTATTGGGCCTTACGACGCCCATGGTAGGGGACCAACGATATCCATTCCACACTTCATAAACGACCATGGAGACAAGACCGGGTGAAGCAGCTCTCGTGGTTAATGAATCATCGGGGCGTGTTTCATCCTTCTCCATTTCATTCCAGTAGTAGCCGATTTTGATTAGCTTCCAAACTAAGGCTTCTGCCCCCGAATGGGTCCCCTAAGTGGCCTCGTGGACTTCTCTCATGTCGTATTCGGTCCTTCCCGGACCTAAGCATCTAGCCAGTGAGCCGAAGAAGGACCTTCTGAACAATTTCCCTTCGACTAAGTTAAACCTGGCAACTTTGGTGTGCAGGGCTTTCAATTCCGTGGAATCCGATGGCAATTTTCTTGTCTTCAGGTAGTATATGTATTTGTTTCTCCAATCACAAGTCAAACTTGTCGAGTTTACTTCGGTGTGACCTTCTTATACCACCGAGTTCATCAATTGCATCACTGACCCCAAGTTGAATTCATTGGAGTCGACAGATGACCCCAAGTTGTCCAGTGCATCGGCCTCACTGTTTTGATCTCTAGATACGTGTTGCAGAATCCATTCCTTGAATTGGTGCAGGGTTACTTGCAAATTGTCCAAGTACCTCCATATTTGTTCCTCTTTTACTTCGAATGTTCTGTTGACTTGATTTACGACGAGGAAGGAGTCACATTTGACTACGATCACTTCGGCCCTAAGGCTCTTAGCTAGTTCAAGACCTGCAATCATAGCTTCATACTTGACTTCATTGTTGGTCAATTTTACAGTTCTAATAGAATGTCTACTTACACTACCCACGGGCAGTTTTAACACGATACTTAGCCAGGACCCTTTCGTGTTGGAGGCAACATCCGTGAATAGGGTCCAAATCCTAGAATTAGCCTTTGAAGTGAGCAGTAATTCCCTTTCAACCTCGGGTATCAAGGCCGGCAAAAAGTCACCATAGAGTCTGCCAAAATCTGAGACTTTATGGCAGTCGGGGTTCGTACTTGATATGGTACTGTTGATCTCTACGTCCCATTTGACCAGTAGTCCCGAGAGCTTGGGCTTATGCACGACATTTCTTAGAGGGTAAGAGTTCACGACACATATGGGGTGACATCGAAAGTACGGTTTTAGTTTCCTGGAAGCACTAAGTAAGGCAAGCACTAACGTTTCTAGTTGAGGATACCCTGTTTCGGAATCACCTAGGGTTCTACTAACATAATAAATAGGAAATCGTGTACCTTCTTCCTCCTGGACGAGGACACCACTTACTGCCACCTCAAAAATCGCCAAGTAGAGCCACAACTGTTCATCTTCCTTCGCAATGTGAAACAAAGAGGGCTCGATAGGTATTGCTTGAGTTCTTCCAAAGCTTGATGGAATTTTGGAGTCCAAGAAAAATTGTTCTTCATTTTCAATAGTGAGAAGAATCGATGGATCTTATCTGACAATCTCGAGATAAACCGGCCCAATGCGGCTATCCGCCCATTCAGACTTTGAACTGCCTTGACGTTGTCTACTAGGGTAATGTCCTCTATGGTTTTTATTTTTTCGAGGTTGATCTCTATCCCCCGATTAGATACCATGAACCCGAGAAACTTTCCCGAGCTGACCCCAAATGCACCCTCCTGTGGGTTTAGTTTCATGTTGTACTTCCTTAATATGTCGAAGGTTTCCTACAAATGTTCCAAATGATCCTCTGCTCGCAGGCACTTGACCAATATATCATCAATATAAATTTCCACTGAATTTCCTACTTATTCTTCTAACATCCGGTTTACCAAGCGTTGGTATGTGGCACCGACGTTTTTTAATGCGAACAACATTACATTATAGCACTAGGTGTCGAACTTTGTTATGAAAGAAGTCTTTTTTTATTGTACAGTTCCATCCGAATTTGGGAGTACCCGGAGAAGGAGTCCAGAAAACTGAGTATCTCGTGTCCGACCGCAGCGTCGATCATTCGATCGATGTTAGGCAAAGGGATACAATCCTTTGAACATGCCTTGTTTAGATCCTTATAATCTACACACATTCTTAATTTATTTCTTTTTTAGGTACTACCACTATGTTCGCTAACCAATCTTTTTATTTAAATTCACGGATGAAACCTATTTTTAGATGTTTGGATACCTCATCCTTGATGAAGGCGTGTTTAATAACAGACAGTTGCCTTTTCTTCGGCTTGACCAGATGGAACTTCGGATCCAAACTCAACTTGTGAGTGGTTACTTCCAATAGGATCCCTGCCATGTCTAGAGGGGGCCAGGCAAAATAATTGGCGTTAGGTTTAAGAAAATTGATTAGTTTTTTCCTGAGCTCGGGGGTTAACCTTATGGCCAGTTATACCTTTCCATCTGGTTGGTGTTCGATTAATATAACTTGCTCCAACTTCTTAACCGTCGATTTGGTGGCGTCGATATCATCGGGTGCTATGAATGATCTTGGGACACTATAATCGTCCTTATCATCTGCTCCTTGTTCTTCCTATTTATCTGGTGTGGCTGAGGCCGGTAGCATTGATTTCTATTTAGTTTCTTCTTTTTTGTTCGGTTGGACACCGGGATCACTTCATCGACAACAAACATTTCCTTGCGGTCGGATAATTTACATTGACTATTTTGACTCCCCCTGGCATGGGAAATTTCAGCGCCTGTTGTAAGGTCGAAGGTACCAACCTCATGTAATGGACCTGTGGCATTCCGAACAAAGCGGTGTACCTCATATCCCCTTTGATCACATAGAACTGCATTTCTTGGGTTGTCTTGGCAGTGTTTACCAGCAATGTTATGTCTCCTTTCATGGTCTCACACACCATGTTGAACCCATTCAATACCCGGATCGCCGGTACGATTTGATCTTGTAACCCTAGTGCTCTACGACCCTTGATCTGATGATGTTGGCTGAGCTACCTGGATCAATCAACATACGTTTAACCCGAGATTTATTGATAAGTACAGTTATTACCAGTGCATCACTGTGAGGTTGTATGATGCCCTCGGCGTTTTTTCACCAAACGAGATAGCTTCCTCCAAAATGTAATCCCAGGTGCATTTTTCCATCATAATAGAAACTTTAGTGTGTTTTATCATTGGCCCTTGGGGGACATCGACTCCCTAATGATCATGTTGACCACGTGTTGAGGCTCCTCTTATTCAACCTGTTTGTTGGTGTCTCCATTTCTGAAGTGGTTTTTGGCTCTCTCGCTTAGGAATTCTCGGAGGTGCCTATTGTTGAACAACCGAGAAACTTATTCTCTTAACTTTCAGCAATCTTCGGTACTATGACCATGAGTGATGTGATACTTACAAATCAAATTAGGATCTCTCTTGGCAGGGTCAGACTGTAAATGGTCAGGGCCATTTGGTCTCTTTGATGCGCCCTATGGCCGACACGATAGTTGCAGCGTCCATGTTGAAACTGTACTCCAATAGTTTTGGTGCTTCCCTACTCCCGAGCAGCCTGTCAAACCCGCCCTTGCTCATCAGGCACTGGCCAGTCGGCCTTTGATCACCTTTCTTCTCGTTCCTAGTTGGGTGACGTCCGGATCCGTTTCCCCTCCAATCCACAGTGTATAGAAGATATCTATCTCGTACCTCACTTGGCTCCTGATCAATGGATCTCTTATATCTATCAACGGTTCTGATGGGGTAAACAGATCCATAAGGGGTCCCGAGTTGGTCGTCTTCGACCTTGATCTTTGATTGGTACCTGTTGTGGATGTCGGCCCTAGTTACCACTGGGTGCTCCACCAAATTTTATTTTAGCCGTTGAGGAGGCCACGAAACTTTGAGGGTTGAGCCCTTGAGTGAATGCCTGAATGGACCAATCATCCGCAATTGGAGGCAGATCTATCAGTTCCATCTGGAATCTTGAAACAAACTCCCTAAGCATCTCGTTATCCCTATTTTTTACCTTGAAAAGATCTGACTTTCTGGTCTCGACCTTGATGGCTCCGGCATGGGCCTTTACAAAAGCATCCGCAAGCGTAGAAAACGAGTCATTAGAATTTGGAGGCAAGTTGTGATACCATATCATTGCCCCCTTGGACAAAGTTTCCCCAAATGTTTTCAGCAACACTTACTCGATTTCGTCATCTTCCAAGTCGTTCCCTTTGATCACACATGTATAGGAAGTTACATGATCATTTGGGTCCGTAGTCATATTATACCTGGGAATGTCGGGCATTCAAAACATTTTCGAGACCGTCTTTGGTGTCGTGCTCGAGGGGAAGAGCATCTGGATAAATGTTTTGGAGTCTGGTCCCTTCAATATCGGAGGTTCTCCCGGGATCTGATCAACCCTTGAGTTATATGTTTCCACCTTCTTATCGTTGGCCTCAATCTTTTTGTCGCCCGACTCCACCCATTTTATTAATTTTTTGAGCATCTTCATTACCTCTGAAGTTTCTCTGGACTCGGCTGAACCCGGTCTTATGGAAACTTGTTCATCTCTACGAATATTTTCCCGGGATTGTTTGGGCTCGACCCTGTTAGGGGCGTGGCTTCGGTTTTGCAGCTATGCTATTGTCGCTTGTTGAGCTTGCAACATTTTTAAAATCAATCATAGGCTAATCCTATCACCTTCACCTTCAGGAACTTCTTGAGTTGTCGGTCAGGGTCCCCCGCGAACACTTGTTTTGGGATTAGTTAGAAAATTGATGTTGATGGCCACCTACGAGTTAGCATTGACCGGGTCGGCAGGAGATACATCATTACTGTGCACCACATTATTATATTTTCCGTGATGGCCTGACTCAGCGTGAATGTTCAAGTGATCAGACAGAGAGTTTGATATTCTTAGGCTGAACTGGAATTAAGATTTCAAAGAACAAGCATAAAATAGAGTGTGTTATGGAGATTCGTATCGAATTACCACTATTATCCTTAGCCCCATAGCGGGCGCCAAACCCTTTACCCCAAAGATGGGTAAAAATTAAATTTATGCGTGGTTTAAAGGATATGTTGTTTAATTCAATAGGAATAATTAAGAATAACAGGTAAATGAATTAAAGATAAAATAAATTATAAAACCAATCTTAATGTAATGACCAAGCCAGATCATAGATTGAACAGTGGAACTCGTCCTCGATTGGACCCTCGATACAAGCTCGGTCGCGAATGAAGAAAAGAACAAATGAGTAATGTCTTGAACAATATCTAGAAGACAAAAGTAAACTTTTATTGCTTTGAATTACGTGTTACAATGTGTCAGACTAAAGAAAAACATTTCTTTTATATAGTAGGAGAATTTCAGCCCTAGTACAAGTCTAAAAAAGGTAAAATCTTTTTTTCCCGGCAATTATTGATCTATAATTGATACTGAGTGAGATTCGCGCAGTAATATCTTGTCGAGGGAGAATATTATGGCCCCCTATCCGTCATCCATAACCGTTGACCGCCTCTCCCGAGTTTCAGAAGTTATACTTGTTCCAGGGTACGTCGTTTTACCGTATCCAATCTCAGATACATCATTTATTCTTCCCGGGTCTCGATACGAGGGGTTACTGGCCTCGATTATAATCACATCGAGCCGTTCTTCCCCTTCATTCTCTCATCGGGGAATCGAGGAAAAACTTTACACCTATTCTACGCACCTAAGGTATTTTGAAGACAAGTGGGGTTTCTTTTACTACATTCTAGTTGTTATGAGCAACGTATCGATGATGACGGGTTTATGAGGAGGGTAGCCCAGCCAACGCAGCTTCACTCACATCTCAAATATGTTCTTGAGAGAAAATCCTTCGGGATGCATGGCGTGCGGAGTTTGAGAAGTTGCACCAGGGTACTATGACAGTGTCAGAGTATGCTGTCAAATTTACGGAGTTGTCCATACATGCATCTGCCTTGGTTTCTACAGTTATAGAGCTAGTCCGCCGATTTATCGAGGGTCTCAACTATGGTATTAGATTCAGCATGGCTTGAGAATTGGAGACATATACCCTATATCACCAGGTGATAAAGATCGCGTGGAGGTTGGAGGGTATGCGGAGTCGTGAGAGAGAGGACAGGGAGGCTAAAAGGCCTCGAGGTACTGGAGGAATTAGTGGTGGCGACGCTGCAGCTACAGCCCGTCATGTTAGAGTCTATGTGAGTCGTCCAGTTTATTCAACACTTTTAGCTTCTAGTGGTACTCCGGATACTTTTAGGTCTCAGGTTGCCCATTATTCACTGTCATTGTCTAGTGCACCTCCTGCACGCGGTTCTTTCAGCGGTCAGTCTAGCTAGCCAGGACAGGGCCAGTTTCAGCAGCCATACCCATCGAGAGCTTGCTTTGAGTCTGTCGATATCCAACATATGGTGAGGGATTGCCCCAGACCCAGGAGGGGTTCCCCTCCACAGACTACACAGGCTACACGTATTCTACCGGGTCCACAGACTTATCAGGCCGTGGTTTCTGCTCCAGTTGGCGCTCCACCTACACAACCAACTAGGAGTAGAGGTCAGGAGGGTAGGGGTCGCCCTAGAGAAGGAGGCCAGGCCAGATTCTATGTTTTTTCGGGTAGGACAGAGACAGTCGCATCAGACGCAGTTATTATAGGTATTGTTCTGGTTTGTCATAGAAATGCATCCGTCTTATTTCATCCAGGCTCTAATTACTCATATATTTCATCTTACTTTACTCCATATTTGATATATCTTGTGAATCTTTGAGTTTCATATATATGTGTCCATGTTTGTGGGATATTCTATTTCTGTGGCCTATATGTATCGATCGTGTATAGTTGTTATTGGTGGTTTTGAGACCAGAGTTAATCTATTGTTACTCAATATGGTAGACTTTGATATTATCTTAGGCATCGACTGGTTGTCGCCTTATCATGCTATGCTGGATTGTCACGCCAAGACTGTAACACTGCCTATTCTAGGTTTGTCGTGGTTAGAGTGGAGGATTACATTAGATTATGTTCCTAGAAGGGTTGTGTCCTTCCTTAAGATACAACCTTATCGATTTTGGTATTGACTTGTTGCCGGGCACTCAGCCGATTCTATTCCACCATATCGTATGACACCGGAGGAGCTGAAGGAGCAGCTGCAAGAGTTGTTTGAAAAGGGTTTCATCCGGCCTAGTGTATCACATTGGGATGCTCTGGTTCTGTTTGTGAAGAAGAATGATGGTTCTATGCGCATGTGTATTGATTATCATGAACAAGGTTACAATGAAGAATAGGTACCCATTTCCGCTCATTGATGATTTATTTGATCAGTTACAGGGTGCCAGAGAGTTCTCAAATATTGATAGATCCAGATATCCCGGACACTGCCTTTAGGACTCGGTATGGTCACTGCGAATTCCTTGTGATGTCATTTGGGCTGAACAACGCCCCAACAACATTTACGCACCTGATGAACAGTGTATTCCAGCCATATCTTGATTCATTCGTCATTGTGTTTATTAATGACATCTTCATGTACTCCCGCAGTCGGGAGGATCATGAGCAGCATCTGAAGATCGTGCTCTAGACCTTGAGAGAGAAGATATAAATATCGTCACATGATCTTCACCCCTCTTTTATTCTACCGTGATTAGTTTTTTCCATTTAGTATTTTACTTATTATTGAAAAAATTACTTCATAAATAATATAAAATTTTGAATTTAAATTCATTTGTGGTATAATCATAGAAGTCTTTTATCATTTTTTATTAAAATCCTATTAATATTTTTAATAATTACTACTTTCGTAAAACATTCAATAATCAATCAATCTTTTCCTCTTATTTATTTGTTAAAAATTAATTTTAATTATTAAAAAACTTATATGTGAAATTTATTCTAGTTTTATTTTTATTCTTTTATTTTAATTATTTAATTATTTAATATTCTTAGACTTTATTTTTTATGATTTTAGTTCTGTGTTATGCGTTATATGATTTTTCTTGTCATATTGAAAAATACTTTGTCAATTTTATTTTTGTATACGGTAAAAATCGAGAGATCCGATTATATGGGCTCGAGGGTATACCTCGAGAGCAAATTTGTATCGAAGTAAGTTCAGAATCGAGGAATGTATAGACCGAGGAATCGGGATCGAAGTAGTTTAACACCGCAGTAACAGAATCCCAAAATATCCGCATTCGACCATCGATCCCGGCGAGGATCTCGGAACCAGAGGAGCTATTAGCGGTTAACGACATCAATCATGTATTTTATTTCCGCAATCAGAGTCATACCTTATATATGATTCCTCTACTATATAAAGAGGAATCTTATTCCTCTGTAAGGGGAATCTTTATCATCATTATTATAATTATCATCATACACGAGTTCTTACTTACACAGCTGAGAAATACAAACACTCTTTTATTCGCCTTTAACTCTTACATTTGTGTTGTTCATATAATTGTTGTTCTACTGTTCTTGGCGATTGTTCTCGAGTCTGATCCAGTTCGAGGAGGATTAAGCATTAAAACTCGGGTTTGATCTATTTAAGTCATTTAATTCATTTATTTATTTAGTCGTTTATCAGTTAACATTGAATTAGATCGCGTATCCTTATAACCACATTACGAGTTTAATTGTTACTCATATTTCAAGGTAAACAGTTTGGCGCCCACCGTGGGGCTAAGGATAATAGTGATCTTCGGTGCTAATTCTGGTATAACACACTATTTTACGCTTGTTTCTTGTCAAGAATTTTTGTTTTCAGGATAAATCATGTCAAACTCACAAAACACAGCTTCACATGGTGACAACGGCCTCAGACTCCACGAAGAGAATGAGAATGTTATCGCTCTAGGAATCGAGGTTCCACAAGCTCACCTCGGAGGAGCACCGCCCGCCAACCCAGTCGATGTCGATTCACATATTACTTTGAATGCAGATTTAGGCGGGGACCACGATGGAAGCGTACGCAGAGAGGGTCAGACCCACGGTCAAGGTACCTAGGGAAGAGGAGACGAAGGTGTTAGTCTCCAAGTCATATTTGAAATACTGCAAGCCCAATAAAATGCTATTACCCAGTTGCAGAATCGGTATGTGACTCCGAATAGGGTCGAGCAAGAGGCTACTCGTCGTACCGAGCCAATTCCTGAAAGATCAGGTGACAATACTTCAACAACTGACCCCGCTATAATGAGAATGATCAAGGAACTTACTAAGAGAATAGAGTGGGGGGAAAAGAAGATTGAGTCCAACGATAAAAAGGTGGAGACCTATAACTCTCGAGTTGATGAGATTCTGAGGGCACCACCGATCTTAAAGGGAATGGACTCCAAAAAATTTGTGCAAAAACTATTCCCTCCAAGTGAGGCTCTGAAGACCATACCGAAGAAGTTCAGAATGCCCGATATACCAAAGTACAACGGGACCTCGGACCCCAATGAGCTCGTTACCTCTTATACGTGTGCTATTAAAGGAAATGATTTGTAAGACGATGAAATCGAGTCAATATTGCTAAAGAAATTTGGAGAGACCTTGTACAAGGGATCCATGATTTGGTATCATAACTTACCTCCAAACTCTATCAATTCGTTTTCCATGTTGGCAGATTCGTTTGTGAAGGCGCATGTTGGAGCTATAAAGGTCGCAATGAGAAAATCGGACCTCTTCAAGGTAAAGTAGAGGGAAAACGAGATGCTATGAGAGTTTGTATCTCGATTCCAAATGGAACGCATGGAGTTACCACTGATTACCGATGACTGGGCTGTTTAGGCTTTCACCCAAGGAATAAACGAGCGCAGTTCGATCGCATCATGCCAACTGAAGCAAAAATTGATAGAATACACAGTTGTGACTTGGGAAGATGTCCACAACTGGTATCAGTCAAAGATTAGAGTCGAGGATGATCAACTGGGATCCCCCTCTGGTTCAGTGCACCTAAGCCGGTTGACAGGTAAGAACCAAAGGGATCTTGATAGGGAATCGAGGTCGAAAAAAGATCGATATCAGCCGTATGTCGTGGAAAGAAGAAACAACCATACGTGACGTAATTTTGCCCGCAACGATCAAAGGGGTGACCAAGGATATAATTCTCGGGGACTCATGAGCAAGACTGGATTCAACAAATACGCAGATCCAACAGAAGCACCCCGAATATCGGAGTACAATTTCAGTGTCGATGCCTCGGGTTTCGTATCATCCATTGGAAGGATTAAAGATACTAGGTGGACCAAACCTATACAAATCGATCCTTCTCAAATGAATCCTAACTTGATGTGGAAATACCATGGCACACATGGCCATCGGACCAAAGACTGCAGACAGTTGAGGGAGGAAGTAGCTCGATTATTCAACGAGGGTCATCTTAGAGAACTCCTCAGTGGTAGAGCCAAAAATCACTTCAAGGAAACAGACACCAACAAAAAGAACGAGGAAGAAAAACCTCAGCATGTTATCCACATGATTGTCGGTGGGGTCGATGTCCCACAAGGACCTGCTTCAAGCGCACCAAAGTATCGATTACGAGGGAACAATGGACCCGAGTATACATGCCCAAAGACGCCCTTACATTTAACGACAAGGAGACAGAAGGCCTCTCCCAGCCACATAATGACGCCCTGGTAATTTCTATTTTGCTAAATAAAATTCAAGTTAAACGTGTTCTTGTGGATCTAGGTAGCTCGGTAAACATAATCAGATCGAGAGTCGTAAAACAACTCGTCTTACTTGATCAAATTGTACCTGTGTCTCGAGTCCTAAACGGCTTCAACATGGCTAGCAAAACAACAAAGGGAGAATTAATCCTACCAATAAACGAGTTGGGACCATCCATGACGCAAAATTTCACGTCATCGAAGGTGACATGAGTTATAATGCACTGCTCAGAAGGCCATGGATCCATAACATAAGGGCGGTACTGTCGACCCTTCACCAAATGATAAAAATCCCAACAGTTGATTTCCCTCCAACCCGCCGCCCCCAAAAGCGCCCTTTCTCTCTCAAAATAGGTCAATCTTCCCTGAATTTAACTGCTGGTAAAACGCCGGCCATGGACACAATTCCTCCACCCGGTGGTGGTAAACCACCAGACCAATTAGGAACAACACTTAGCAATAATCCATCTATCCAAAACCTTTCCCAAGTTGCTTCAGAAATCAAAAAAGGCGCTGGATTAAATCAGAGGAAAAAACAACTGGGATCAAAAAACCTTCTTCCAATGAAAACTAAGGGTACCACCATGTGTAATGATATCTCCGACAGACAACATGACAAACTTAGGAAGGGAGCTAAAACTGATGAATCTACCAATGCAAACAGTCCAAGAGGTCGAAGAAATGCTAATCTTGAGTCTGAGACAAATTGTAGCAAACCATCCATAGGTAGGACTCCCACAACATCAGCGAGACAACCTTGTAAAGTTTATGATCAATCCACCACGGGAATGGGTTTCCAAGACCAATCAAAAAGCATAGTACTTCACCATGTAAATGGAGATGAAGACCATGAAACACAATTGGAACAAGACCAATGTCAAATACAGTCGTCAAATTTGGAAATTGTGCCCCTAAATGCAATCTCCACTGAGCCAATCTCCACAACAGTTCAAGAAAGAGAGTCGGTAGAGTTGCAGTTGGAAGGTGTTCGACCAAATGCCCAAATGAGTTCAGAGGAAGCTCAAAGAGATCATATGATTTCCCAGACAAATCCAAATGGGAAGGAGACTAACTGCCCAAGAAGACCACCAGTTCACTTCATCCAAAGTGATGATCATACCTTGTTTGCCACCCAATCTGACTCCTTGATGGAAACTAGTGTTCTAGTCAATTCTGTGACTAGTGAGAACAAAAAACTCAACCCCAATACCTCAAACCGCTCTTCCACAGTGAATCCACAAATACAAGAACCCAAAAACCAAGGACCTACAGCAGCTCCTGATTTACAGGTCCTAAGGAACCAAGAACCAAAGGCCCAAGTAAACTTGCAGCAACCAAAATAAATTGGCCTTAACACCAAAAATAACCTCCCTAATATATCTGCTAACTTTCATAGACATACAAAGAAGATAATCCACAGAACCTAGTTCCAAAAGAATCAATTAGTACTTATGTGGCAACCCCCCCCCCCCCTCCCCAAATACAAATACCATAGCTCCTAATGACCAAGCCAAAAAACCACCAAACACCACAAATCATCCCTTTCCACAGTCACACACTCCTATGCCACAAAAATCAGGGCCAGATTTGAAGCAGAAAGAACACCAATCAATTTCACCCCACCAAAACTCACCACCAAATATGGCAGACCTGTAGTGGTTTTCAAAAGAGAAGACTACATGGGCACTATGGCTACCAGGTGTAATTTTACTGTGGTAGGGAAGTTTTCGAACACCATGCCAAGGATGGAAGTCATCAGAAGAAGCTTTGTTAACCAAATTAAGCTCAAGGGAGGAGTTAAGATTGCTCATTTCAACTCTAAGACTGTCTATATCGATTTAGACACTGAATATGACCACGCAACAGTGTGGAACAAGCAGTTCATGTATATCCAGGGCCAAATGATGAAAATTGAAGCTTGGACACCTCTATTCAGCCCCAATGAGGACTCCCCAATAGCGCCAATATGGATTGTGATTCCAGAGTTACCTTGGCATCTTTATTATATGGAGATCCTCACTCCATTGTTGTCACATGTGAGCAAGGCCTTGTTCCTGGATTTGGCCTCCTTTCAAAAAACAAGAGGTAGTGTTGCTAAAGTGAAGATGCAAATTGACTTGACCAAAGAAAGACCTCAACATGTGTGGCTGGGATATGATGACAATCAAGATGAAAATGAATATGGTCAATGGTTTCTTACAATATGAGAGTATTCCTAAATATTGTCTATATTGTAAACATCTTGATCATACAATCCATACATGTCCAGAAAAAGCTAAGCAAGAAGAGAGTCAAAAGAGGAAAGAGAGCACATCACCCACAACAGAAGCATAATCCTCACAACACACATCAAAACAAGTGGGCCAGAATACATAACAGAAGCAGAATAACCCCCCAACAACAACAGGACAGACACCAAAAAACACCAGCACAGGACATGGAGGAACACCAGAATTCAGGGGCTAACCCTGCACAGGAGGAATGGCAAACTCAAAAAAATAGGAAATTCAAAGGAGTCCCACAGAATAATATGAAAAAGAAAATGGCAGTTTACATGGCTAAACAAGTTAATGTTCAGCAGCAACAAAACCCACCAAAGGATAATTCTCATATGTCCAATGTATCAGCAGGTATAATCTCTATCAATCCTCCAGCTCAAAAGGAGGGGAGTGGTGATTCTGGTTCCTAGAATCAACCCAATCCCCTTAACCCCCCTGATATTGTTGTTGCTGAAGTCTTTGGAGGAAAGTATGATGGTCAGGAGGAAAACTTAGGAACCAAAAATGGGGATCCAAAAGAGGGGGCCTCCTCATGTTCTACATGAGTGTGCTAAAGCACAAGTGACTGACCCTAGTCTGGACTTAGCTCCTGCTACCACCAAGGAAGATGTTGATCAGATCCAACTTATTAATGGCAATTATGAGAAGGATGTTGAGTGTCAAACACAACACAAAGAAAATGGTAAACAACAAGTCAAGGAAATACCACCATCAAAAAGCAAAAAAAGAACAACCCCCGCCAAAAGAAGAGGAGAACTTTAAAGAAAAAGGAAATTTCCTTAAGAATTTGTCAGGATTCTGAGGTATTCCAAGAGGAAAGCATCACTGAAGAGCACCAGCAGCTAGTTGATGCTGCTGAATTGCAACCTCTTATTGTAGACAAAGGGGTCAATGTCAATCCCAGCCCCACACCTTAAAGGAGATTGTCTAAGTCTGAAGACATATTGGCATCTCTTGATCAGAAACAAAGGCAGCCAGAAAATGATGAGTATAGACCAATACTTTCATAAGATGAAATGCAACATGTCAGTGAAGGAGATGATGAATACAGTGAGGAAGACCAACATTGCAACCTCCTTATCAAAGCCATCAATGGAGAAGAATATCAGGAACAGATCAATGCTAACGAGGGATTGTCACCAAGGTATGAACAACCATCTCCAAGATTAACCAGAAGCAGAGCTACAACTGGCCCCAGTATTAACCAAGAGTTTGGAAAACCTACCATCACTTAATGATTAGTAAAATTGTGTGGAATGCAAGAGGTATCAGAACCTCTGAAGCCATTGAGAGACTTAGAATACTGAAATAAATCCACAATATCTCTTTCTTATCTGTACTAGAACCTCTCCTTCAACCACCCCTTGACATCAAATACCTTGGATACTACAGAATCCATCTTGGTATGCAAAATGAATCTTCTAATTTCAAAAATAAAATTTGGGTTTTCTGGAACCAGGACATCAATGCACTGATGAGTAACAGTTGACAATTGAATTGGGGGATGTAGAAGTGGAACAAGTTCTCCATATGACTGTCATTTATGCAAAATACAAACAATCATGAGAAGACCTTTATGGGACAATTTAAGGCACATATCTTCTTGTGATGTGCCTTGGTGTGTCATTGGTGACTTTAATGTATTTGCAACTGTGGAAGAAAAGATAAGAGGCATTCCTTACCAAATGAACAAAAGTATGGAATTTTTTATCATGGTTGAGGACGGTGGATTGACAGATCTTGGTTTCTATGGCCCAAGATACACCTGGTCTAATGGAAGAGGTCCATGATCCATTGTTTGGAAAAGATTGAATAGAAGATTTGCTAATGACAATCGGCTAGCTTCCTTTCCTTCCACCACAATCACTCACTTGCCCTCCACTGGATCAGACCACTTTCCTTTGCTAGTGGAGATACATGTGAGACAAGAAAACAACCAGAAATACTTCAAGTTCCTTAATTGTTGGATGGACAATGATACTTTTTTGCCTCTAGTTCAGGAGACTTGGGAAACGGAAACTACAAGAAACCTCATGTGGTCCTTTCATCAGAAACTCAAGGCAACTACCAAATCTTTGAGTAAGTGGTCTAGGGAACAATTTCGAAACATTTTCCAAAAACCAAAAGAGTTTGAACAAAGAGTGAAAGAAGTTGAAGAAAAATGGTTGAACTCCAAGGATCCTACTGATAGAGCAACCCTCCATGAAGTTCAAGCTCAATATGTGAGACATATGAAAGTGGAAGAGGCTTTCCTAAAACAGAAAATTCAATTGCAATGGCTTAGGGAGGGTGATTGATGCGAGTCTAGAATGCATAGTTTAACATGTAATATACCTTACATTTGAGGTGCATTAATGATAAAAAAAAAATACACTTTTTATGTGCTTAATGGAGTTTATTTCATGTGTAGGTGAATTGGAGATGGAAACGGAGCTAAAGGGATGCAAATACGTCGAAAATACGCTTAAAGGTCGAAGAGGAAACACCCGGGCGATAGCCGGGCACCAGAGCCCAAAAGCCTGACCCTACCTGGCGTTAGCCAGGCTTTAGGGATAAAATGCCAGCCCTACCCTAGCGTTAGCCAGGCGTTAGGGTTCAAACGCCAGCACTACCCTGGCGTTAGCCAAGCGCCAGGGTCCAAACGCCTGGGGTCCCAGGTTCAGCCAATTCCGAGTTTTGACGAGTTTAAGTGTTTCCCGGTTGAAATAGAAGTCTCCCACACGTTTAGGGTTCTCCCTAAACATATAAATAGACTCCTAAAACACAACTTAAAGATATTGGGAAGGCATTCGAAGGATTCAAGGAGATAAAACCATTGAAGTGCCAAAACATTGATTTCTACATCTTGTATTCATTACTTTATATTTCAATTATAAAATTTATTTTAGTTTTGATTCTTAAAAACATGAGTAGCTAAATTCTTTAGTCTAAGGTTTTGG
>ML316866.1:0-15769 GCA_005239505.1 Nicotiana paniculata | reverse complement strand
GAGGATATGAGCCAGGCAAAGGGCTCGGTAAGAACCTCCAAGGGATCACGAAGCCCATAAATCACAAGAAAGATGGTACTATTTTCGGTCTAAGGTATGAGTACATTGGCAGGAATTCAACGACTGGTCGCCACCTTGGCGCGGTCCCTATTACACTTTGGAGCAGCCGATACCTCATCTTGAGCAGACTTTCAAGCAGGCCGACATTATTTACGAATCAGAAGAAGAAGAAGCACTTGCAGCGATGAGGAGTTTGTTCCTAGAGGACGAGGATATGGATTGTTGAGTTGTTCTTGAGGAGGAGGGGGAGGAAGGACCTTCCATACAGACTGTAAGCAAGGGGACATATCTCAAGAACTGGTCTATCAAGATGACCAAAGCCCAACGAGCCTCGGGTAGCAACGCTAAAACAAGCATTATTTACTGTTCTATTTACTAAATGATTTTCCTTTTCCTGCATTTTTCAATTTTTGCAATAAGATTTTCAATGTTCAAAACAGCTATTCAATTCATCAAAGCATCTTCTAAATTTATCTTACGAATCCGATACTTATTGCTATTGTTTTCTCTCATTACTTTATTTATACAGCATTACTATTACTTGTCTTGATAAACCGATGACAGTGACATGCAATGAGACAACGCAGCAAACGGACATTGATTCAGACGAAGACGACATACCTGACGAGATTGTCAAAGAAGTTGAGAACTTTGAGAACAGACCTAAGTCCAACCTAGACGAGACTGACGTTATCAACCTGGGAGATTGAGAAAACATCAAGGTGTACTTGGCAAAAGGAGAATATCCCGAGCTTGCAAATTCCACTCAGAAACGCACACTTCAGAGATTGTCCAACAATTTCTTTCATAGCGGAGGAATCCTGTATAGTAGGACTCCCCATTTGGGGTTATTAAGGTGTGTTGATGCAAAATAAGCATCAAAGTACAGACATCGTTCCTCAAACCCGTCGCACATTCCAACATTTATTATCTTCACAAACGATGTTTCATTATCACAATGCTCTACCGCAATTTAACGCCAGCTAAGAATTTCTGTTGTCCTTCCTTTAATCTTTCATAAGGCTACCATTCTACCTTCTGAGACTAAACGCTGTCTCCATCTGCATTCGCATCTTGCATAAGGCTACCTTACTGCCTTTCGAGACTAAACGTTGTCTCCATCTGCATTCGCATCTTGCATAAGGCTATCTTTCTGCCTTTTGAGACTAAACATTGTCTCCATCTGCATTCGCATCTTTCATAAGGCTACTTTTCTGCCTTCCGAGGTTAAACACTACCTCCATCTACATTTGCATCTTGCATAAGGTTACCATTCTACCTTCCGAGGTTAAACCCTACCTCCATATGCATTCGCATATTGCATAAGGCTACTATTCTGCCTTACGAGACTAAACGTTGTCTCCGTCTGCATTTGCATTTTGCATAACGCTACCTTTCTACCTTCCGAGGTTAAGCTCTACCTCCATCTGCATTCGCATATTGCATAAGGCTACCATTCTGCCTTCCGAGGTTAAACGCCACCTCCATCTTCATTCGCATATTGCATAAGGCTACCATTCTGCCTTCCGAGGCTAAACGCTGCCTCCCATTTACTTCTCAAAAGCAACCAATGCCTCTAGCATTATTTACTGCGCTTTCTTTTTGGGCTAAGCTATGCCCCTTTAATTCTCAAGACTAAGCTCTGTCTTGTCAGCCATAGTATTTCATCTTCATGGTCTGAAATATCGCCAACTTATCCAAAGGCTTTATCGTTCGGAGGCAACATCTTCATGGACCGAGAACACCATGTTATGGCCTGGGGATCTCTTTTATCAGTTTGCATATCATTATTCAAAGGAATCATGGTTCGGAGGCACCATTTTCATGTCCCGAGAACATCATTTCATGGCCTGTGAATCCTGCATCAAGAAACTCATGGCCCAGGACATCATGGTCTAAAGGACGTCATCCTTAACCGTCCAAAGACAACATTCATAGTCCAACGGGAATTTGCATCATGTTTAAATTATGCACGATATGCTTGTATTACTTATTTGCAGGTAATCCGGCAAGCAACAGCCATCATGGCAGGCGCGGTCCCGCCCTAGTTCTCCTAACTACCCCGTAAGCCGCTTGTTCACCCAACCTTGTATTTTGCGTCCGTCCTTATAAAACTTCATCAGTATACTTCGCCGGTGTCTCCTGAACTACATACGGCTTGATTCCTGTAAAACCAGGGATATGTAGGCAGCTCAGGAACCAAGTTGCGGCCTGAACCTTTCAAGCTATTTCCACTCGGTCAAAATTGGCATTCATATCTTTACCCGACAACTCTGTCATCCTTCCCGGGTAAAGAGGGGCAGCTGTTGATACCAAATTTTTCCTCAAAATTATTTTCAAACTTGCATATTATATTCAAAATCACTTCTCATAATGAATGGTATTTTTCCCTAATTTTCCATATTTTTATCAATTTGTTTTCCTATTTATTTAGTATTTTATAATTATTCATAAAGTATATTATAAATAATTTTAAAATGCTTCCCAGCTTAATATATCATTTTTGGATCTTATTAATATTTAATTATTTCACAAATTAGCCAATTTGGCATTATTTACCTATATTTGCAGTAGTTTTTGCAATTATAGCCTAATTGTATACTCTATACTATTTAATCCGATAATTAGCCATATTTATATTTTTATGCTAGCTAACTACCTTAATTTTTCATTTATGTAGCATTAACTTTATTTTATATAATTACTATCTATTTTATTAAATTAATTTATCTAATTTTAATGGGTATTTAACAATTGGCCACATTTATTTGAATTCTAACCTAAAATCAACCCAACCCACCAGATTATAATAACCCAATTCTCCTACCCATCCCAAACAAATTCCTACCCGGCCCAACCCTCGAATCAAGCTGAGTCGTTGATCAAATTAGATCAACGGCCCAGATTTCACTTACCATAATTAAGACCTAAAGACTAACCTCCCCCGTCTCATTTCCCCCCTCTCATTTTTCTCTGTCGTCTCTCTGAGTTCTCTCCCTTCTTTCTAAGCTCTTCGTCTACTGGGCCCTTGTCCTCCCTTCTCCGGCCACTTCCTCGCCGAAAACCATGGAGGTCTCAGCTCCTGCCAGCTCTATGGCTCCATCCTTTGCACTTGTGTCACCGTTTGAGGCTCTCAGGTGAACCAGAGGCGGTTCCACTCATCTCTTTAGTCTCATGCCATTTTTCTGGCTATGTATGGCTGGTCGAGTAAGATCTACCCTTTTTCGACTAAAGACTGGTAATATCTCTGAGTTTTCTTCCTCTTTTTCTGGTTCTTTTTGGAAACCCTAAACTCTGAACCTTCCGACTCTTTAGATCTGTAATAGATCTATGAATATTATGGGGTTTTACATGTTTTCTTCAATGAAATCTCTCTGTTCTTAAACGATTTCTTCACTTTCAAAACTAGGGTTTCTTAACCCCTTTTCAAAAATGATTCTTCTCCCGATTTTAAGTACTTTCTACTATGTTTGAAAAATTCTCTTATGTTTTTCTTGTTATCTGACTTATTATGCTAAAAAGCCCTAATTTTAGGTCGTCTCTGATAATGTGTTCGTTCAATCTTTATGTGTGCTTGTTTCTTATGAAACGATCTGTGCTTCTTGTGATTTTCTTTTTACCCTATCTGCCTTGTTATAGTTTTAGATTCTTGTATATGCTATGTTTATCCCGCTTTGATATATACTATGCTCTAGTTTGAATCCCCGACTTTGTGTGATTCTTACTTTACCTAGGGTTTTCTGATTCTTGCTTTACATATGTTATTCCAGTATTATTTGATTAAAGCTTTATTAATTTTTTACTCTATGTCCTTTACTGATTTTGATTTCCCTCAAAACTGGGATACTTCCCTTTGAATGATACTGCTTTACTATTTTTTGAATTATTTCCTTACTTGTGTGTTACTCTCCTTAATTGGTATTGGTTCTATGATTTTGAATCTCATTTGAAATTCTCTTGACTAATGTCCAGAATTAAACTGTACTCTACCTATTTCTATATGCATAAATATATTGTCAACTGTTTAATATACATTTTCCTTAATTGTGTATTATGTATTTAGTCCTAATTGCATGCCATATACTTTTACTACTCCTATTACATTAAAAATCAGTTTCTGATTGATTCCTTTCCTTGTTTAGCATAGTTTGTGTCCGTTTGAATTGTGACTCCCTAATTAAAGGGAGTCCGGGCATTAATTGATTCTGATTGGCATTTTATTACTTCTTACCTTATTTTTTCTTCCTGTTTTAAACTATAAATACCCCTACTCTCTTCTTAGCATAGGGACGAACAACTAATATGTTCAACTCTCTCCCACACAACTAAAACTTGCTCTCTATTCTCTTTTCTGTGCTACTTGCTACTATTCTAAGTTAGCCGGTTGCAAGCCAAGGCTAACTACTATGCCGCTCCTATTTCTTCTTTGTGTTTCTGCTTTTTTCACTTCACTGGTATGTTCTAATTTAGATTTTAGTCCTCAAACCAACATGTTTCTATTACTGTTGCAATTTATTGTGTTTCTAATCTGCTTCTATTTCCTATTCTATTGCTCAACATGTAACTAAGATCCTGAATCCCCTCTACTTGTTAAGTTATGCTTTACTTGTCAATGACCAGCATGTTTCTGTATACTTACCACTTGTTTCTTATGTGAATCCCCATGCCTATGATTGGTACATTATTAATCATAGTCTTAGTTGTTTGGTGTTGATATGTTAATTTAATCTGGTACTTACTGTACCCCTGATCCTCTGAACCCTTAGGAGCTTCTGATTGCATGCCTATATGTGTTTATGCCTGCTACATGCTTACCTTTACTTGCTCTGTATTTGTCCCTCAAGTCCCATACCCCTGCTTGTGATTATTGGACCATTCTTGGTCCTGTTGTGTGATGCTGAACTTGTTTTGAGAATGGTGTTGTTTCTAACTGTTTTCATCAGTTAAACCTTTTGTTATGAAAAAACTATTTTCACTAAGTCTCTCCTCTTTTTCAAAACTGTTTTCCTACTTAAACTCCTCAAAACTATGTCGAGCACTCTCACTATACTCTTAGACCCCCTTAGGTTCTGCCCCTTTTGTATGAGCATTGCCTTGGGACCCTTGAGCTCCCTCTGAAATTTGACACACAAGAGCTGGATTTTGCACACTGCACTTACTCTATCTTGGCTATGAAATCTGGGTGTGAGCACTACCCGGGAGCCCTTGAGGTCCTTAGGGAACTCTGACGCACCCAGATTATGAGAAAGGTTATGAAACATTACTTGGCATTAAGGACATGGAGATCTGGGCCTATTCTATAGGCTCCCTATAGTTAACTTCTTATTTTTCTTCTATTTCAGTTGTGTAATTCATATCCCATGGTCTGTAATAATTAATTGTAAACAACTTTGGGGTCGGATAGTGAAAATGGGTGGGTGATATGCATGTTGTAGTATAATTAAGGGTAGAGACCATGTTTCTAGGTTTATTTTCTCTGTGCGCAATAGCAGCCATGTTTAGGTACAACATTCCATGCATTAGATATCATGCTACTTAGGCTCATATATACTGTTTTCCTTTCAGCATGTCATTATTCATTGCCCTCACTTAGAGATCCTGCCTATAGGAGAAATAATTAAGTAAATAGCTATTATGTGATTCTGCTCATATATAACATGTCCTGAAGCTTCATTTAGAAGTCCTGTCCTAGAATAAATAATGGTAACAAACACTGCAATCATGTCTCATCATGCTATACACGTAGAGATGTTGTTCTAGGTAAACAACGATTAAAATCTGTCACCTATGTTATTCCTGAAATTGTGCATAATGCTCTGATTTTATGTGCATTTAGAGATCATGTTTTAGCAACTGCATATTCATCATAACTGCTACATGCCTAGGCAAGTCTTAGGTAATCAGCCATAAAGAAACAAAACCAAAACTGTCCTTTGTGATTAGTGTTCAATTGTCAGCATGCTAAAATCAGTAGGCAAGACTGATTAGGACTTCCTCTCTGAGTTATGAAACAAAAGGCATGTTTCTTTGACATTTTTAAATCACATAGATACTATGCTTTAGGATTCTGAATTAATATGGACCTTAATTATGTATGAGACATGCTATTTATGTGTACTGTGTGTGGGGGAATACTTGAGCCCTTATCTGCTTTCCATGCTTTCCCTTTATCTGCAGTCCTACTTATTTACTATGTGTCGCCTTAGCATTTTCACCTTTAAAACCTGAGGGTCTGCCTAGCACCTCCTTTAGGATAGGAGTCCTATTTTCCTCCGGGACTAATAGGAAGGGACGGGTAACGGCATGCAATAGAGGTCGAGAACAACACTCGATTTAGTTACTTTCATGGGGTGGGAAAGGGTAAAATATGGATATGATGATCGGTGCGCTAATACCACGTGTAGCCCCTCTTCGAGGAGTGATTACCGGGTATTGCATTGATGTGATCCATATTATTATAAACCTAGGATACCTTTTATATGCTTAGACCGTAATCCTTTCAAAATCTAATCTTCTTTACTATTTTCAAATAGATGCATGCTTAAGACTTAAATCCCCTCTTATTTGAGCCTTTATTTGTTTGTTTGCTAAGCCGTACAAATTCACGAAAACCATTTGGCCGGGAACCACACTTATGGATCTTGAGGGGTGCCTAACACCTTCCCCTTAGGATAATTTCAAGCCCTTACCCAATCTCTGGTTAGTACTGTAGTTGTAATTGAACCACTTAGGTGCCCTAACGCACCGTTAAAATCGTTAGGTGGCGACTCTTCAAAATATGCAAACCCCCTTTTCCCAAAGGGAACGAGTTGTCTCAACCAATGTCATAAACCCTTTCAACCGGCCCCGAAAGGAGTGCTTGGGGAACAGGGTGCGCGACAGTTTACCCGTATCTTGTGAGACCCACGTGAACCTAGAGCTCTGATACCATGTTGTCATGACCCAAATCCTAAACCAGGTCAAGATGGCGCCCAACACCGCAGTCAGGCAAGCCAACCATTATCTGCTAGTGAGTTTCATGTAGTTTACCAAAAACATTTTTCAACACTTGCTTAACTTAGTTTTGAGACACTAAATAGAAACGGATAACTTAGGCAACTTTATGCAAAATAAATAATCATGAAGTCATAATTAACGATTACATGCCAAAAATAAAGTCTACTAGCATGTGTGCCATCAACTAGTGTCACAAGTCTACAGGAATCTAGTAGAATAATATCAAAAGAATAAAAGTATGTCCTACTGTCTGAGTAAATATAGACAGAAATGGCAAAAGAATAGCTCCAAAGTGCTACTGGGAGTCGCCAAGAGAAGCAGTTTACCGTGAAGCTTCGACCATGGTATAAATCAGGAACGAGCTCCGGACTGGTACCCAGATGCACCTGCCTCAGAACCTGTACAATTAAGTACAAAACATAGCATAAGTACATAAACAATATGTACCCAGTAAGTATCCCGCCTAATCTCGAAGAAGTAGTGACGAGAGGTTGACTTGACACATACTAGGGTCCAAATAGTATATTTAGGTGATATTTTAAAAGAGGACAACAGGTAAGCATGGGTAGTAAAGAAATAAATATCGAATCGTAATCAAAATCCAAATACGTGGTGAAGCACCAATTTATAAGTTTTCCGTTCGTTCTTCCAGGATATTTCACAGCTCAACAGTCATAAAAACATCAAGAAAATAGCATGTGCATAGTGGAATAAGGACATCAAGCCCGGGCCAACATAATAATAATAATTGTGCACTGCCGAAGGGTCGAACAACGCGAACCATAGATGCATCTATTAACCTGCTGTGGCGTATGGCCCACTCCCATGAGAGTAGGGGAAATAATCACTCGCTCTCGGGATATAAATTGTGAAGCGGCCGCATGCTAACACAACATCTTTCTTTAAATCCTTTCCAAATAACAATTCTTTTAAAACACCAAATTCTCGGTTTTCTTGAAACAAAGTTGCATACAATGAAGTTACAAAGCATATAAATCAAGTTAATGGAATTCACATGGCATGGTGTGGGCCTAACTACCCGGACGTAACAATAATAGTCGCTACGCATGGGCTCTCGTCACCACGCACGTACGTAGTCCCCCAAAAACAATAACACATAATAATTTAATTCAACTATGGGGAAAATTCCCTCTTACAAGGTTAGAAAGGAGACTTACCTCGTGTCAAGTCTACTTCCCGGGTCAAGAATGCGCCCGAAACTCCAAATTCGTCGCCCAAGGACTCGAAACTAGTCAAATATTGCATAAACAAACCAGTCTATACTCCAAAGTCCTTAATTCTCCTACTTAAATGATCATTTCAACCTAAATTGGGAAAATCCTAAAATACACCTCCGGCCCACATGCTCGAATTCCGGAAATTATTGAAGGAAACTATCACCCATGGCCTAAGGATCAATATTATATAGTTTTGTATGATTCCTTAACAAATTTCTTAGTAATTTCCCGTTTTTGTCAAAAACCTAGGTTTTAATCTAAACCCATGATTTCCACTAATTTGATGTGTTAATATACCTAAGAATTCAAGTATTAAGCTAAATTTATAGTAGGAATTACTTATCTTACAGTAGCTAGGTCGAATACCTACCTTGCATGCTCTCAAAATCGCCCAAAGATGAAGAATAGTGTTCAAAAATGGCTAAGTCCTATATTTAAAACGAAACTCACTGCCTACAAGCTTTTCGGACCTACAGCTCGAGGACCGCACCTGCGGTCTCGCATCTGCGAGAAAAATCTCACATCTACGGAGAAGGGGGAGGGGGCCTGGCTTCGCACCTGCGGAGCGGAGTTCGCACCTGTGGCTCCGCTTCTGCGGAAAGGAGTCCGCATCTGCAGAAATGGGCAGCTCCCTCAGGAGTCACACCTGCGAGTCTGGAACCGCAGAAGCAGTCTCGCACCTGCGACTTGACCTCCGCAGGTGCGGTCGCACCAGATTTGGTGCACCAGCAGTCATTTAAGGCTAGTTTTTGCCTCGCTCGATGCACGAATGGCATCTGGGCCAACCCGAGACCCCGTCCAAATATACCAACAAGTCCTAAATCATAGTACAGACTCGCTCGAGCCTTCGAAAAATCCGAAACAACGCTAAATCTAATAATCATACCCCCAAAACCTATTGGATCAAACTTAAGAACTTTAAGTTCTTGAATTCGCTTTCAATACGCCGAACCTACCTATACTACTCGGAATGACACCAAATTTTGCGAGCAAGTCATTAATGACATAACGGAACTATTCCCGGTCTTGGAATTCCGTTTGGATCTCGATAACACAAAAACACGTTCCAAACCTCAAGTTTGAACTTAAGGGAACCTTAATTCACTATTAGGCGCTGAAACGCCCCCGGGCCATCCAAAACCTGTTCCAAACACACGCCCAAGTCCGAAATCATTATACGAGCCTACTGTAACCTTCGAATCTCGATTCCGAGGTCGTACCAAAAAATTTTGACCGAAGTCAAACTTGGCCTTTAAGGCCAACCTTAAGGAACTAAGTGTCCCTATACCACTCCAAACTCCTCCAAACCTCGAACCACCCGTCCCCGCAAGACATAAACCAGTAGAAGCAACTACGGGAAGTCTCATTTAGGGGCACAGAGTCCTAGAACACAAAATGACCGGTTGGGTCGTTACACATATGCTATCACCCTGCCCTCTTGCATCAATACCGCTCCCAACCCAACACGGGAAGCATCATAATATACCATGAAAGATCCTGAACCTGATGGTAACACCAATACCAGCACTGAAGTAAAAGTTGTCTTGAGCTTTTGAAAGCTCGCCTCACACTCGCCCGACCATTTAAATGGAACACCCTTTTGGTACAATATGATCTTAATAGTTGCTCATAATCAATTGCAGAATCATCAAATAATTTCACGTTAACAATAATCTCCTTTCAAACCTTTACAATACTGACAACGAGATGCGACGCATGAAGAACTCATAATTATCTACCTGAATTAACGTGTTTCATTTAATGCCATATGGCCAGGCACCTACCTTGCGAGTTAAAGCTCAATAATTATAACACGGATTTGGAAAATTATGCACAGATAAATTTTATACAAAAATTTTCAAATAAACCTAACAGGCATGAATCTGATAGGTACTATATACAAATTTTAATTTCACAAGAGAGAATTTAAGCACGAGAATTTTCATCACAAGGACCTCGTCCTTATATAACTTCCACCGTGGCTCGTAGCCCGATTTAAACATACCAAATCATATTAAAACGTGAGAATCTCATCCTCAGTTCTGAATCACAAGTAATATGCACATCGTGCCAATCGAAACATTCCATTTTCTTCTTTTAAATATTTTCCGTTAAACAAATTAAAACACGTAATGATAGACATAGCTATCTCCATAAAATCTCTCAATACAAGTATTCACATAGGTAGATTTTAGGTTTATGACGCTCACCCATGAGTGGAGAATATTAGGAGAACTTTCTTAGATACTCAGAACCGAATCAAGTTAGGGAAATTTTCCACTTTATAATAACTAGAAATTGTAATTATAATGACACTATCTGATATAGCAACCTCAGCCATACCATAGAAAGTATATCAACAGGTTGGGTCTCCACTTCCCCTAGCTGGACATGTAAGTTGAGTTGTAACTGTAATGGGGCACGTAGCCTAAGTGCTCTGATAAAATATGACTCTCCCAAGAATAGGACAATTTCTACTACTAGCCGAAATAAACTATCAATCTGCCTGCATCGTACAAAATTTTACGATTATTATTGAATCCTTTAATGAGTCTGAGAAAAAAATTCTATCAATAGCATTTTGGAGAACTGATCCAAGTAGTTGATGTTGCAATGGCTGGTCGTCCTCTTCGTAGGCTTGCCACAAACATCGGCGGACAATTTCTTCTTTTACTAAGTTGATTCAACACTGCTGAGCTACCCCATTTATTCATATACTCTTCGTTATTCTTTGGGGTAACTCTCATCCCTATTGATGCACAACGATCATAAAAGTAGAGCTCTATACAGATAAATCTTGGCACGAACACTACGGTCTAGAAGCTCGTCAATCACTGCACTCCCTCTGAAGCACCCCAAAATCCGTAAGCGTGACTTCCACGCTGAGTAGACCTTCCGTAGACTTAAAGTTGTTTATATGACTCCTTTAGTATTGAGGTATAGAGTTATTAAGGAGGCATACATACTAAAAGTCCCAGCTTTATCTCTTGCAAAATCTTAGGCCTTATACATTCTGGGCCAATACCGATATAACACATGATTCCGCAATCTATTCCTTGATAGTGGACTTCCCCACTTAGCACAAAGTCACAGGTCACAATGTATGATAATCCACAATGTTAAACTTCACAGCTCATATAAACCACCCCCGTTGCTTTCAACTTATCCCCATGTTCTGCAATACTTCATAGCAGCGGTCAAGAAAATCATGTGGGTCTTCAAAAGATGTACCGCTAAAATGGAGTGAAATTAGCTTGATGAACATGTCCAGTCTCCACAAAGCATTGGAAGTCATAGCTACCCCATCAGCAATCGAGTCTGCTGCAATTGTCTAAACTACCCCAACTGGGTTGGCTGTTGGGGTCTGGATCTAAGGAGTAGTCTGATCAGGAGTGTGGGTAGCAGGAATCTAGACCCCTCCTCCAGCCTGAGATACATCTGCTGCAACAGGGAGTGCGCCAGTCTGGGCTACACTCTCCATCAGGCCCACTAATCAAACCAAAGCATCCTGAAGTACCGGGGTAGCAATGAACCCCTCTAGGACCTGAGCTGGTCCAGCTGAAACGGTCTGAGCTGGATCCCCCCTCATCAATCCCAATCTGGGGCTCCGCAGTTGGAGCTGTTGTCTGAGCAGTAGGTTGTGTCCTGCCCCTGCCTCGGCCCCCTGATGTGGCCTCGACCTCTGCCCCTAATAGGAGATGTTGTTGCTGCTGGAAGACCGGATTGTTGGTTAGCAGAAGAGGAAGCACGTGTTCTCGCCATTTGCGAGAGAATAGAAGAGTTCAATCAATATTTTTCTAAGATATCAAGAATCGCACGACATAGTAGCATTTCACAATTGCGACCCTAAATCTCGCATTTGCGACATCTGGGGCATGCCCAGAACTTTGCAAATGCGAAGCCTGATCTCGCATGCCACACCTCTTTTTTCACCGGTGAGGGTAATAAAGGAGGTTTTCCAATTAAAGTGATATTATTCGATTTTGGTAATTATTATTTCAGAGTCGCCACCCGGATTTTTGACGATGCTCCAGGAAACCGTTTTATTTTAAAATCCCAAACCGAGGAAATTTTTAACTCTGTTTTAATTTGTCTGCGACCAGAAATACGAGTAAGGAATTCTGTTAACCCGGGAGAAGGTGTTAGGCACTCCCGATTCTGTGGTTCTAACACGGTCGCTTAATTATTAATATTTGGAATAATTATCTAATTATTTACATATTTTAAACCTATTGTGGTTTTTAACCTTTTTTTTCACTTTTAAAACCGCTTTTAATATTTATGGATTTATCTTGAATAAGTCACGATTTCGTGCACTTATTTTTTTTTGGACACATGGCAAACACGTCACATGAAATGCACCCGTGATTGCTATGTGCGTTTTTATTTAGTGGTTTGGAGTTGAGGGCCGGGGGATGAGTTGCCACTCCCGAGTGTAGGTTATGGTAATTTGAGATAATATTCGATTTTATCAAATTTCAAACTAAAACGTATTTTCAACCTAAAGGATATGTAAGAGATTGTTTGAACCTAAATTCACTTAGTCTAAAGGATAAGATGTTTGGGCTATGGCCATTTTTAGCCAAGTTATTTAACCCTTTCGGTCAATCCTAGTTTTAGGTTATTTTGTAAGAAGAGGAAAGCTATATTACGCAACTAAAGCATGCTAACAAGGAAGGGTCTAAAATTACTGATTTAAAAATCACACATTCAAAAAAAAAAACAAATCAAATAAAGCGCATAGAACATTGACTGAAATAGTTTTATCAACTTCAAATGACCTAAACTCATACTTTTTGATATACACATTGAGTTCAACATATTGTTGTAAATTCTGGACTCTAGAGAACACGAGATGAATCTGATGAGAAAATACTTTGAATAGTAAATTCATATTTATATATATATACGGGGTCATTTGGGAAAGTTAATTTGAACGCAAAATTGTAAGAAAAGATTTAGAAAGGATGTTTTTGAATTTTCAATCAAATCTGAATAATTAAATGATTAACTTATGAAACTTTGTATTTAAATTTGAGAATAAACAACCTTGAGGCTAAGGGCTTTTCGCATTTTCCAAGCCCAATGGATTGTGCTCAAGATTTTTCAAGACCTGACGGGCTATTATCAATGGCTTGGCCCATTTAAACTGTCCAGAATAGCCATGTTTGAGTCTAGTGTACTCAAAAACAGATCTGGAGCTAGTTATACGCATTTTTTCTGAAAAAATTATATACATACTGAAGGGAAGGACTGCTAACACAATAAATATAATGTTCAGTCTTATATTACAATGATTATTACAATCCGAAACGAAATCACAGCTTCTACTAAAAATACATTTTTTCTAGATAAAAGAGAACTAAAAATTAAAGCTTCTAAACTGGTTGCTCCAACTTGGGTTCTCTAAGACTATTCACTTGTGCCTTCATTTGCAATTTCCGAACAACCAAATAGGCAGGTGTGTTATGCGTCCTTCAGAGTAAATCTGACCATTAAGGGGGTTAGATCTGACTCTAATGATGCTATACTACACAGTACTAAAAAGAACATTTTTATGCATTCTTCCTGAAATGAACCTGACCATGAAAGAGCCCAGATTCAATTCCAGTGATGCCATCCTATTAGACACGACAAATCAGCAAGTATCAATACAAAGACTTTGACTACTCTAGGCATTTTTAAGGAGTGAATCTGACCATTTTGGGGGTTCAGATTCCCTGCCTTATACCTTTTCAACCATGCAATTTGTACCCTTAAAAGGGGCGTAATTTCAGTAAGTAACTAATGTTTGTGCACTACTATGGGGGAAATTTGACCATTAGAAGGTCAAATTCATCTACCCTAGTGCAGATTATCTCAGTAAGACTGAGGCAGATACAAAGCAAACATCCAGCTCATTTTTATGGGTACTAACAACACAAAATTCATAGTCTAAACATAAAGACAGAAACCAAACTATACCAGCAAAATAAATTCAAAAGATGACAAATACATCAGGTTCATCTACCCATAAATCTTAACTGATATGTTAAGCATACCCTTGAATGTTTGCTCATTACATTTTCAGATTTTTCATACAAAAGGAAGAAGAAAGAATTTCAGTTACAAAAGAAATAACAGATTAACACAGCAAATAGAAGAAAAAGATCTGAAAATTTCATTAAGAGTGAATTGTTACATACCTTTTCAAAGAGCAAGATAACAAAACTTGACCAAATAAAGGTCAAGCAAAAGATGGCAGTCAGCAAAAAGAAGAAAAAACCCAGCAGCAGCAAACAGAAACCCAAAAACCAGACAACCCAGCTGGAATCGACCCAGAAGTTTGAATATGAATACTTAAAACTCCCAAAAATCAGAATCCCAAAGAAAAAACAAAATCTGAGAACCAAGCAATATGTTGATGAACTTTTGTTCAAGGGAAATCAGATTTTTCTCTTTGTTGTCTACTAATATCTTTGAAATTTTTTTATGAGCAGCAACTGCTTATGACTTTCTGTGTTTTCAGATGTTTTCAGTAGTAAAGGTCTATTTATTTTTTTCAGTAGTAAAGGTCTATTCTTTAGTGGTAAAAATGCAGAGAATTCCCTTCAGAAAAATCTGTCATTTTCAGAGGACTGGGTAAGGTATTTATAGGGGTATTTGGGATAGGGTATGCTTAGCATATTCCCTATCCAATAAGCTAAAAATAGTACAGATGCAGCTGTCAACCCTATCCTTTTGGGACAGCTGCACCTATTCTAGAAAGTTCCAGCCCCTGAAATTACCCTTTTAGCCCCAAAAAATCTGATTTCCCTATTCTAGAAGGTTCTTGGGTTGTTACACCCAAGATTCCTTAGCTAAAAATCCTAAATCAACCCTCAATATCTCTTAGAATTATATTTTTATTAATTAAGGGTTATATTATTTACTAAGTTGATTTTANACCCCTCAATACCTCTTAGAATTACATTTTTAGTAATTAAGGGTTATATTATTTACTAAGTTGATTTTAAGTAATAATCAATACTTAATGAGGTCACTTAAGTTAATTTCTAGGTTGAAGAACTTGAGCATGAATTAATTTAGACTTAGATTTAACTGTGATCAACTCAATTTGGAAAATTAGTCCTAATCATCCAATTTGAGTGATTAATTCAATAATTAACCTTAACCAAGTTGATTTTTAACACATATCTAAGCGAGTTACTTTTAGGATTTAAGTTAGGTCCTTAGACTTAAGTTAATTACATTATTTATTTCAGTTTCAGATGCATACTTAATCAGTCAAGTATAGTTATCTCTTTATTACCTAATTAATAATTACCTAATCGATTAATTTGGGTGGGTGATTAAACTTTTAGATAATACTGAAATCAAAAGACAAATTAGGGTAAATAGGTTTAGGTTTGAACACAATACAACAAATCAGACTAGATCCTAAAACCCATAAACTAAGCAGGGAATCAATCAATGACAACTAACCAGCAGTGATT